>SNQJ01S0029009.1:0-34746 GCA_010110895.2 Picea sitchensis | reverse complement strand
TCAACGGTCCAGATCTGTTCTCTCCTGCCAATMCGACGACGRCTACTGCTCCTCCTGAGMTTCGGTTACTCTGAACTCCTCCAAGGATGACTTCGGTCTCTGCACTTCTTGCAGTTACGACCTCGTRCGTAAAATCACTCGCCTTCCTGAGCTTTCTTCTTGAATCCTTAAAGGATTCSTTGACCTCTGCACTCTCCTTGYRAAGTCCRTGCGYGCAAGGCGCTATCKGTCCTGAGCTTCTCCTRTAGCTTCGACCTCTACAGAAGCTCGGTTCTTCTTMTCTTTCTCCCACARATGGAGAATATAATGCCTCCTGGCAGTCTTCCRACTCAAGCAACCTATTGCTGAGTACTTYTGGGTATTCAGTAACCCAGTAAAGGTCCTTCAGTGGACTCTTCCCTTGAMTTCCAGAACTCAAAGAGTTCTTCCTTCTTATCCTRTGCCTATCTGCACACAGACTCAAATGCCCATTAGGMAGGGTTCTTTCCTCCACAGAACGTTCATCAGTTCYGTTCTCATGTGCACTTATGCACTCGCTCGATGCCCATCTKSCAGAGCTTCTCRGAATCCTCAAAGGGTTYTGTTTTTTTTCTCAACCCTCAGTAGAGTTCTTTCTTCAGCACCTCGTKCCTACGCTYGATGCCCACTTGGMAGAGCTCCTAYAGAATCCTCCRTGATTCTRTCTGCACTGTGTCTCAGATACACAGCCCTGCCTCCAARGCATTCAGAAACCTTGAGGTCTTCMTCCTGAGTTGATGATTTCAGTTCCTGTGCCTCAACACGTCTTTGTCCGWCTCCTCAGAGTTCAGAAGTGSATCCTCTGTGCACYRGCRTTYAGAGTCCRTAGCACTCTGTCATACCMTCAATGGCATGAAGCCTCAAAGAATMTCTCGAACCTGAAATCAAATAAACTCCCTGCAAAYGCATGATAACAACACACGAATACAACATAATRAAAGAACACTCAACAGACATCCATTCGACACARGATAATGYAGGAAAAACTGCTCTRTTCTATTAAATGGAAAAATGCYTGTATTTTTACAAGGTGTTCTCGAGMWCTCTYTGGCTCTTCTCTATACTCTACCATCTCTRTCTCATCTAACTCAAAATRAGATCTGAAAATCTCTTTTACCTGAGGTGCTCTCAGYGCTTCCCTCCAGGTCTACCTACTCTAATTAATTACATTCAATTACAATGAATGGGCTGTCTAGTCYAGGATCAGATCTAGATCTCARCCATTCCTGGCATTAAAKCYGATCTACCTAATGCCTGCTCAAAGGCACGRCTTTTCCTGGCTCACCAGCCTAAGACATTTAATTTACATTCAATTCAGATTGAAATTTAAATGAGGYTGCGCCTCTCTTCAACCTTTGAATGCATGCACACTGAYRTGGCTRGCTGGTTGGCTRGCTRCAYGGAGAGATGCTCCTGCATMATATGGGGGMAAATATGTATAATGGAATAATTGTATATGTAATTGGGGTTGACCTAATAAGGGCCCACATGTGCAATGAGTGAATAGGTATATAGAGGTTATGTAGTCATAATTGAATATGAACATGTGATGTGGATATATGAATGGATTGGGGTATTTGGAAGAGGTTCTCCTAATATTTAAGGATTTATTGTGTAACTCATCTCTTTTACCTATTTAGGAGTTGTGCTTCACACTGACATCTTGTGTACATTGTGCTTACTCTAGTTAATTATTMTATTTTAAGTATTTGGTACATAACAAAAACATTCAGGTTTTGTTTCCCTGTACTTTCAAATTTATATRCTATGGAAGTTAAGATGTTTTACTAGTCCYRAAACTAGTCTCAAACAAGTGCTTTAGGTAAAAAAATGTATCTAAATATACTGAGCTCCAAATTAAATGAAACTAGTGACATTAGAAAGAAGATGGACCATAATAGTTTTGTTCCAAATTTCAAACCTGGAAGTGAAGTATTGGTGACATGGCAATTTGTACAAATTTTCTCTCCTAAAATAGGGAGGAAACAATGAGTTATTGTCATGCACAACTTGAAGATAACATCTCATACTATAGTAATAGAGAATTATATTTGGTGAAGTTGTAACAAGGTAAAGTTCAACTTGTAGGATAGTCTCAAAATCAAAGTTTTAAAAGGTATGCTAACTTTAAATTAACATAACTTTTCATTGGAAGGTCTAACTTAGGTGATTCAAAATCCATTGTAAAGAGAAAATACAAAAGAATATATTGAGAAAAATGATCATAGCTAACTTGGATAATCATTGCTAAGATATTAAGGCTGTAAGTTAAATGGTTGTATTAGATTCCACGTAAGAACTAATGACAACACCTAAATTCAGTGGAGTTGAAGATGAAGTTGATGCTACATAATGGTTGTGGATAACAAAGGAAAATTATAGAAGTGAATTCCATTTAGGTTTTTTTATGGTGATGCTAAAGTATGGTGATATAGTCTTCATAAAGATATAAGAGAACACTATGTGTTGTGTCAGGCATCAAGACCTTCCATTTTTATTGTATGCTTGCTTGTAAATCCATTACTTCAACCAAGAAAATGGGACCCCTCCTTTCTTGACTTGAGAACCTCTAGAATTGCTAAATATATTGCTCATCTTCTTGAATTGCACTAAATCCTACTCATGCCCTTTTGATTTAATTTCTTTATCTTACAAGTTTGAACTGATTTTTGGTTTGACACTTGGACATTTTAAGAAGCAATTTATGGTGCAAGAGAGGATTTCCCATAAACTCGCTTGATACAACAGAGGATTTCACATTATTGTCTTTGTTAAAGACTGGAAGACTAATCCCCAACTTCTTCGATACAAACTGGAGGTATTCCCACAAAAATCTCCAATATATGAGTCATCAACTAGACAAATTCTTCGCAAGTCCATTGAAAAGTGAACCAAACCACCGATGAACTACCCATTATATCCTTTGGTAGGATTTCCCACCAATTTCACCGGTGTGAAAAACCTTTCATCGGAGGAGTTCCCACCAATGTCGTCGATGTGCAAAACCTTTCAACGGAGGAGTTCACAACTCATTTGTTTTTCCTCCATATTTATTGTCAACAAAGTTGATAGTAACATCATCGATGTCTCGAACTATGAACTTGAAAAAGGTTATAAAGAAACACCTGCGGCCTCTCATTCCTCATTTTATATTCTATAGTTCATGATCAAGAGAAGGATATAGAGATTATCACTTATGCAAAATACAACCTCCCGAAGAAAGCATGTCACCCCTTCATCGAGCATCTTACTATCCATGTGTTTTCAAGGATAGGTAGTCTCCTTGCCACATCACTGTTGGTTTTCTTTTTTAGTTGTGGTTTATTTTAAAAGGGATCCCCATGGAAATGGATCTGACGTATATCCCTTATCTCGAAATCGAACTCCACCCGATGCTAACCCTAACTACACCTCACCTTTCTCAACTCTTCCTATGACCTCTGAATGCCATTCCTCGACCTGACCTGAACACTCTTGTTCACCCAACCAAACTACCAATCAAATTGAATCCATGCCCTAACCGACGATCTGGTTCTTTATCTATAGATAGTTCCCTAACTCACTAGCGCTCAGGTTTTCTCCAAGATTAAAATGGATCCATATAAAAACAAACACATTCCAAACACTTATCTTTAGTACTGATCAACCAACATGTCCATATATAACTAGGGATTGAACCCTAACTTCAATAAAATTAGTTCCTTGAGCTCCGTTATACCCTAACCCTCTAGCCCCATTCGAACACTTAGTATTTTTTAAATCTGAGAATGTGTCGATGCAGTTTCTAATATTACCTCCGATGGGTACCAACGAGATTGACAACTTCACCACCAGTGAAAGTTTTTCTTCATCGACGAAGTTAGCAACTTTACCTCCGGTATTAGTTTTTTCTTATTGACAATTTTAATAATATATTTTCCAGTACCATACCAACATACTTGGAATCAACATCGCCTATATAAACCAATGGTTTTCGCACCAACTCCACCAATATGTGACTCTATATAATAAGAAACCATAATTGAGAATCCTTGAGAATCTTTGGAATTTCCACAATTGAGAATCCTTGGAATTTCCAGCATGGATGCATGTGTGCATGATATTGATGGTAGTTCGGAAGAACTATCCACAATTGAGAATCCTTGGAATTTCCAGCAAGGATATTTCTTGACCAATAGCACTAGAGCCTTGGAGAGAAATGGAACAACCTGAGGGACTGTATTGTAGAGAAATGGGTTCATTTCTTTGGGTTGTGCAGGTTGAAGGGGAAAGAGAGCTGGAAATTAGGATTGTTGTGTGGTTGGGAAAACCTGTGAGCTAGTTATCCAATTGTTGTGTGTTTTATATTTGTCTTAGGACCCATCCTTTTGGATTCATAGCCTTGGATCGGGGGTGACCTGCTATTGAGAATTAGAACAACAATGTCTATGGTTGGGAGGAACGTCCTTGGTCTGCAACGAGTTGATGATGGTTTAATTAAAGATAAGTGATCTTGTGTATTCTTCATAATTTATATTCAAGTGTGTATATTTACCTATGAGATGTATTTTTGTGTGCATGCTTTCTGGTTATTGTTGTGCATGGAATGTTGTCCCTTTTTTGGATGGTTGAGCATGAATATTGGTTATTGCATGTCTGGCTATTTCATTCTTTCATGCTTGTTTTCAAATTAAATGTTATCAGAATTCGAAATAGGTTTCGAAGTGTGTTTTTAAAGAAGCACGGCCAGCTTGCGGGTGGTTGGGTGCGTTACATGACATCTCTTTCTCTTCATAGATAATCTACCACCATTTTGGCTAGTTTGTTTTCTATAGTATTGCACTATTTAATTCATTAATAGAAGGTTGAGTTTCACTTCATTTCTATGTTCTTTGCTATAGTTTTGTTTGTATCTCATTTCATTCTTAATATAATCTGAATCATGCCTTCCAGATCTTAGTAACAAGGTTGTTTATCATTTTCATGCATGTCTCTGGGAAGTATTTGGTGGGTAGAATTGAATTATTTCATAGCTTATATTGTAACAATTAGACCCAAGAAAAAAATAAATAAGAACCCATCTATGATTATGTTCATGTTAGGTTCAATAATAACTTTAAATTGCATATGGTTACACTCATATTAGATGATCATATTTCATAACCAACTAGCTAATATAATGTCGTTGTGTGCATATGGTTACACTCATATTAGATGATCATATTTCATAACCAACTAGCTAATATAATGTCGTTGTGAATGTTTTATGTTAGGTGGATGTGAGCAATGATTTCAATGTGCTATAAGTGAAACCATTAGTAGTAGTTACACTATGTGCATCATAAATCTTAGTGTTCAAATGTAGAAACTAATATGATCCCAAAGGGGAATATATATATATATATATATATATATATATATATATATATATATATATATATATATAATGGATAATTGTATACATGCAATTGGGGTTGGCCTAATAAGGGCCCATATGTGCAATGAGTGAATATGTATAGAGAGGTTATGTAGTTATAATTGAATATGAACATATGATGTGGATATATGAATGTATTGTGGCTTTTAGAAGAGGTGCCCCCCACATTTAATGATTCCGATTTATTGTGTAACTCATCTCTTTTACCTATTTAGGAGTTGTGCTTCACACTGACATCTTGTGTACATTGTGCTTACTCTAGTTAATTATTCTATTTTAAGTATTTGGTACATAACAAAAAAATCCAGTCTTTGTTTCACTATACTTTCATAGTTATATGCTATGGAAGTTAAGATGTTTTACTAGTCCTGAAACTAGTCTCAAACAAGTGTTTTAAGTAAAAAAAATGTATCTAAATATACTGAGCTCCAAATTAAATGAAACTTGTGACATTAGAAAGAATATGGACCATAATAGTTTTGTTCCAAATTTCAAACTTGGAAGTGAAGTATTGGTGACATGGCTGTTTGTACAATTTTTCTCTCCTAAAATAGGGAGGAAACAATGAGTTATTGTCATGCACAACTTGAAGATAACATCTCATACTATAGTAATAGAGAATTATATTTGGTGAAGTTGTAACAAGGTAAAGTTTGACCTGTGGGATAGTCTCAAAATCAGAATTTTAAAAGGTATGCTAACTTTAAATTAACATAACTTTTCATTGGAAGGTCTAACTTAGGTGATTCAAAATCCATTGGAATGAGAAAATCCAAAAGAAAATATTGCGAAAAATGATCATAGCTAACTTGGATAATCATTGCTAAGATATTAAGGCTGTAAGTTGAACGGTTGTATTAGATTCCACGTAAGAACTAACGCAACACCTAAATTCAATGGAGTTGAAGATGAAGTTGATGCTACATAATGGTTGAGGATAACAAAGGACAATTATAGAAGTGAATTCCATTTAGATTTTTTTTTATGGTGATGCTAAAGTATGGTGGTATAGTCTTCATAAAGGTATAAGAGAGCACTCTACTTGGGATGAATTTGAAAATATATTCTTAAAGAGGGTGATAAATTGTCTAAAATGTAATCCCCTAATAAAACATTTGGAAAGATGAGAAAATTCAAGAAGGATGAATAAATCTATAAAATAAGAAACCATAATCAAACACTACTTGGTGAGGTTAATATAATGTGTTGTGCCAGGCATCAACACCTTCTATTTTTATTGTATGCTTTCTTGCAAAGCCATTACTTCAACCAAGAAAATGGGACCCCTCCTTTCTTCACTCAAGAACCTCTATAATTGCTAAGTAGATTGCTCGTCTTCTTGACTTTCACTAAAGCCTACTCATGCCCTTTTGATTTAATTTCTTTATCTTGCAAGTTTGATCTAATTTTTGGTTTGACACTTGGACATTTTAAGAAGCAATTTCTGGTGCATCAGAGGATTTCCCGTCAACTCTCTTGATACAACACATGATTTCACATTATTGTCTTCGTTAAAGAATGGACGACTAATCCCCGACTTCTTTGGTACACAGTACACACTGGAGGTATTCCCACAAAAATCTCCAATATACGAGTCATCGACCAGACAAATTATTCGCAAGTCCACTGAAAAGTGAACCAAACTACCGATGAACTACCCATTATATCCTTTGGTAGGAGTTCCCACCAATGTCACTGGTGTGCAAAACCTTTCACCGGAGGAGTTCCCACCAATGTCATCGGTGTGCAAAACCTGTTCACAACTCCTTTGTTTTTCCTCCATATCTATCATCAATAGATTTGATACTAACATCATCGATGTCTTGAACTACAAACTCAAAAAAGGCTATAAAGAAACACCCATAGCCTCTCATTCCTCATTTTATATTGTATAGCTCATGATCAAGAGAAGGAGATAGAGATTATCACTCACACAAAAAACAACCTCTCTAAGAAAGCATGTCACCCCTCCATCGAGCATCTTACTATCCATGTGTCGTCAAGGCCATGTAGGCTCCTTGCCACATCACTGTTGGTTTTATTTTTTAGTTGTGGTTTATTTTAAAAGGGAACCCCATGGAAATGGATCTGACATATATCCCTTAGCTTGAAGTTGAACTCAGCCTGATGTTAACCCTAACTACACCTCACCTTTCTGAGCTCTTCCTGTGACCTTTGAATGCCATGCATGGGCTTGACCTGAACACTCTTGTTCACCCAACCAAACTACCAATCAAATTGAATCCATGACCTAACCCAAGATCTGGTTCTTTGTCTATAGATAGTTCCCTAACTCAGTGGCACTCAGGTTTTTCTCCAAGATTAAAAGGGATCCAAATCAAACCAAACATTCCAAACACTTATCTTTAGTACTGATCAACCAGTATGTCCATATATAACTAGGGATTGAACCCTACCTTCAATCAAAGTAGTTCCTCGAGCTCCTCTATACCCTAACCCTCTGGCCCCATTCGAACACTTAGTATTTTTTGCATTTAAGAATGTGTCGACAGATCTGCTAATATTACCTCCTATAGGTAATGGTGAGGTTGACAACTTCCCCCCAATGAAAGTTTTTCTTCATCGGCTAAGTTCACAACTTTACCTCCGGTATTAGTTTTTTCTTATCGACAAATTTAATGATATATTTTCCAGTACCATACCAACATACTTGGAATCAACATCGCATGTATAAACTAGTGGCTTTCACACCAACTCCATCGATATGTGACTCTACTCATTGGTACCCTTCAAGATATTTCTTCCAGTACATACTGGTGAACTTGCCATGAACTACCCTGGTATAAACCAAAGAACTTGTTACAAACTGCTTCGATACCATAATATTATTGGCCAACATGGTAAGAAAACCTCGGGTATGCTACTAGAGCACTTTTTGTCTTCAACACTAGTGCCCTTTTTCTTCATTGGCCGAGTTTAGAAAAACTTCCCCAATGCATCTAGATTTTTTCCAAACTAAGCCAGACTTCCTTAAACTCTTACCATGTCTCAAATCATCATATCTTCTTCAAGTTATGACTTCCCTCCTGACATTGAATCAAGTAATTACTCAAGTACCAAGAGGTTTACACTAATGGATTCATATTTGAACCCCTATTACTACTCAAAAGACTTAATGATTTACGGAACTAACATTTATGTTTATTGTCATGTCATCTTTCGATGTTGATTTGATATACTAATAATGACTATCTTTGTCATAGATTCAAATATGTCACCCTGCAAGAAAACAACTAGCAAATATCCTACGACAAAGGCTTTTGCAAGAGGGATTCGATAGAAAGAAGATCCTAACACCCCAGGGGATTTCTATGATGACACTACGAGACTCTTAGATAAAGGGGGAACTTCACTCAAATGGGGTGAATTTTTCCAGATGTTCAAGAAGGAAATTTTTCCTATGGAGGATGAATATCAGGATGAGCTCAAGGTCTTTAAAAATATCCAGAGATTAGGTTTACATAGGGTGGTGGATCATGCAATTGTTTCCCCTTGTGAATATGCGATCTCATGGGTCCTTAAGAAAACATATCTCAACAACTGATATATACTCGATGCTAAGGGGAATCCTATAGCGTCATTCCAAACAACTGACATAGCCAAGTACTACCATTTGGAAAAGGGAAGTCAGTCATTGAATGATGAAATAATTTATAAGTTCCCACACAAGGTGAAGGATCTTTTCAAAATTTGGTATAATCCAGATAAAACATTCAAGCTCAGACCATCTAGCGAATACCCTACCAATTCTCTAAGAACACCATACCAATACATAATATCGATGTTATGTAGACAATATGGGGAACAAGATGCATTGAAATTCACTTTTTCCATGATGCTCCTAATATATTACTATGCTAATGAGGGGTCATCATTCATTTGGGTTGATATCCTATCAGCATCCCTAGCAGAGTCCATCATAGTTGTCAAGGAGACCGCTCTTGAAAAATTCTCGAGCTTTCACATGTCGTCTTATCTATTGGATATGATGTGTGCACCATCAATATCCCAAGACGGGTTGGTCCTAGAGGCCAACCAACCCCCCTATGAATATATATTTCAAAGTGGTTTGGGAGAAAAAATACAGAACCGAGTATCACAAGCTCTGTGATTACTTCCTAGAGCCACTCTATGAGATCATATTTAGTGCACCAACTCTATGTGTGAGTGATAAAGCATTGGAAATAATATGGAATATTGGAGACTAGTACGTCATGGAGCATGGAACTTACATAAGGTTATACAGAGAAAACAAAACTCCCCATTTTCTCCCAATATTTGTGCTTGAAATATTAGTGCTTCAAGAAATTGCATATCGAACTACGATCCATGGAGTTGGGGAAGGACTATATCGTGATAATAAGTCCATTTGACCCCCACTACCACTATGGATTGGATCATACTCATTCAAGAGCATCAAACAACTCCAAACTGAAGTAGATATGTTGTTGTCATTCCACTTTGGAGAAGAAAGGTTCCGAAGACACAATCCCAAGATAGTGGTCAACAAACATTGCAACAAGTATAAAAACAATTGGGAATACACTTCAACTACCTAGGAGGATGAATAAATTCACTGTAGTGCCTAGACATATGATGAAGTCATCGCTAGGAAGTAGGGAAAAACTTTGGGAAGAATATTAGATGAGCATAAATCATGCAAAGAATAACAGAAAAGAGATGAAGAAGAGACAACAACTAAAACAATAGACACTACAAAAACTACCAATTCTGGATCAGTAGAGGAGGAGGAACTAGTGACTGACAAGAAAAGAAGGAAAAAAGAGAAGGTCGAAAAGAAGAAAGAGGATGTTGCTAAGAGAAAAAGAAAAAATGAAGAAGAAAAAGCCAAGGAAAAAGTTGACGCAACAACAGAAGAAGAATCAAAGGAAATGATTGAGAAAGAAGTGGAGGCCAAAGAAGAAGCAAGAGAAACAACAAATAAGGAAGTCGTAGAGACAAAAATTGAAGAGAAAATGATAAAAGATGAAGATTCAACTAAACCAGTCAAAGAAGAGCAATGAAAAATGGATGAATATGCTCTAAAAAATGACGCCTCACATATGGACACGGACATCCGATAAACATCAACAAAATTTCCCAATGGTAGCCTTCAAATTGGTAGAATGGAGTTGGTACTTCTCACACCTTACAATCCCAAAAATGTGGCGAACTTGAAGAATTTCAAATTTGACAAAGGCACTGGCAGAATTGTGTAGCAACATATCAAAAAGGTCCCAGTTACTGAGGGAAACACATTATTAGTCCTCATAGAGACTACAATAACAAAAGATTCCAGTAAGGACCTGCTCTCCATAACATCCTCCAGTACTATCTTCACCACAACAATGGAGTGGAACCTCAAGAATTTGTTCCGCCAAAACGAAGTAAAGGATGCTAGAATTAGAGAACTTGAAGAACAACTCACGCATACAAAGAAAGACAAGGGAATTCCAAGATAATTCAAATCATGTGTTGAAAATGTAAGGAAAGATATTTAGGAGGCTATTATAGATATGTATTCCCATCTCCATATATTCCATCAATCAGCATCTGACATAATGGACTAACCTAGCCACATGAAAACAAAGAATGTCCAGTTCGTTGCCATATGAGAAGGCTTAAATGACATGAAAAGGTGAATTTTTGAGAATCCAAATGCTCCAATCGAGATTCCCCTCTCCTCATAGGAAGAGAGCAGAAAAGGAAACATCAAGTTCACTTGCAATCTATGCGAAACTCTACAAAGGTGCTCAAGTATTATCACATAAGGGTGACCTCCCTCCCATCGAGGATATCAAGAAAACCATAGCAATGGAATAACTCCTCGAAAAAATCCAACAAAATATAAATCAGAGATGGGAGAGAGATGAAGTAGCTATGAATTTAATAATTGAGATGATGGAGGAACACCTCGTCCAACTGGCCAAAGTTAAAACTATGAGCCAAGAATTCATGTCCACCCTCAAGAGAGATATGAATACCCTTTCCAACAACTCATCCTCCCATGAATCCTCCCTCGAAGAGATCTTGTATTGCAAATTCATATCAGTTGAAGGACAATTTGAGGTTTCAACAACATATGTGAGGGACAAGGACACATGAATAAGACACAATAACAATTTTGAATTTTCTCACAATTGTTTCCTATTTTGACTTTTACCAATCACTCTCAACTTCAACACATGATAACACTTGTCATCATCAATTAAGAAGAGGAAGCTAAAGAGTTTTTATAACTTCTCCTTGTAGAATTCGAGAAGACATTTTCAACAGTTACTAGGATTCATATAAGTAAAGGAAGAGGCCCATTTTGTAGAGGCTCTTCAAGCATTATAGATTGAAAAACTACCATGTTAACTAACATTGATAATCCCTCAGGGCCAATTTTATTAGAGAGAAGAACTCTTGTATATGGTTTCTTTCTGTAAACTACTTTCAACAAATTGTGTACTGTAAGAATGTATTTTTTCTTATAGACTTCTCTTATGCAAATTGAAATCATTATCACATCTTTGTTAATTCTTTATTGTGTTTTTCCTTGATATAACAAGTTTCTTATGTATGCAATTGCATGATTTATACTAATCTGGTTATGTATCTGAATACATGTGTTGTCTAACCTTGTTGCTTCGTAACAAATATCTGGGTGAAGTTATTTGCAGGGATTAGTTTCATTTATATACGCTCACTTGATTACTTTAAATGCTCCTAGATAGGATATGGTAGTTAGATTGTATTTATGTATTTAGTTATATTTCATTTGAATTGCCATCACATCCATAACCATCCAAATGACCCCTCAAAATTAGTAATGGCAGTCGGGCCAAAATCCGGATGGGTCTCCTAAACCAAATGGTGCATAGTCTAATTGGGACCATGTATCAGGGAGTAACCCTTACGGTTGAAGGGAAATTTCTCTCCATCAACAGAATGAAAGAATAAAATATCAAAAATAAAAAAGAAACAAAAAACAAAAAACAAGAATCTTGGATGAAGAGACTACCAAAATACTTGAAATGGAAATTTGCAAGAAGGTTGAAGAAGCACTAGGTACAAAAGACATCAATTTAGAAATGCACTATAGAATTGAACAAGGAAAAAATAATTTGATGGATGACATCACATTGTAGCTTCTAAAGGAGAAAGAAGACAAGATTCAAGAAGGTCACTAGAAAATATATGAACAAGTTGAACTATAGCTTGAGGATATATGTGTGAAATATGATGGTATTATTTCAAAGGCTAAAATAAGAAAAGACCAAGTAGAGAGGATAGAGGATGACATTGTCTCTAAAAAGAAGACTGTTGATATGGGTGTGGAAATTGAAGGAAAACCATCAAAGGTGAAACATATCAACACTCCCATTTCCAAGAAAGACAAGAATATATATATTGACATTACCAAGGAATAAGATGGAATAAGCAACAATATTAATGGATCAGGACATCACAAAACCATTATTTGATAGGTTGTTATCAAATAACAAAACCTACAACAAATTTGAGAACTCACAACAACAACACATGGAATCAAAGGAACGAAAATTATGTAACAAAAAATATCAAGGATTAAGACCTAGAAGAATTGAATTTGGATGGATGAATCATCATCATTAGTAGTAAGAGAGCAGGAATATAAGGAAAACATATCACTTCATTTCATCACATGTAAAATCCTTAACTACAAATCTTTAAGGACAAATATTTTCAAATGAGGGTACTACGATATGACCCAAGGGGGTTATATATAGGAGTAAATGTATGTATAATGGGGTAATTGTATATGTAATTGGGGTCATCCTAATAAAGTACTTACATGTGCAATGAGTTATTAGGTATATATAGAATCCATGTAGCCATTATTGAATATGAATATGTGATTTGGATATATAAATGTGTTGGGATATTTGGAGGAGGTTCACCTATTATTCCTGATTGTGAAACTTATCTCACTTTCTATCGATTTTGGGTTGTGATCCAATGCCCACCATATTGTATACATTATTATTTTCACGATCTATTATTTTATTTTAGTATTTGGTACAAACAACAAAAATATTTCACAGTTCTTTGATCTATTATCTATTTTGATTTATATACTTAGTCTCCCTTTCATGATATCACGGTTCGAGAGTTGGTAGGATGGCATATCTTCATCTCCATATATACCCTCACATGACGAATCCAACCGAAATCTATTGCTCTCCATACTTGGCCAAATTTATGCCCACCATTGCGGGGCCAGCGCTTGCGAACCCAACTACTTATCATTCTGGTATATACATCTTGCACTAAAAAAATTTTGTGATCTACAATTCCTACGGGCTCCTTGTAGCCCATTAACTTTTCTCAAAGTATCTATCATTTCCTTCCATCTATTTATTGTCTTAGGTGTCCTTCCTAATATACCTTAGCACTATGCTCTTTGAAGTGACAACTAAACACAGTGCAATAATTGGCACCCAGGTTCTCAGCCACATACAAGTGACTTCTGTGAGGGACTCAGACATCGTCCCCTCTTCACATTACACATTATGGGTCAAATGTTCCAAGCTATACAATTTGTTCATTGGGGCCTCTAGCGTCTTACAGGGAAACCTTGTCCTTGCGTGTTGCATCCCTCACATTGTGGGGTTCGAAATATCCAACTCCTGGTCTTGTTTCACATTACGCCCATCCTGCATTACTGCTTTCAGTATGTAGGCACCAAAGGGTTTTAGCTAAAATGACATCAATGCAACTTAGCCAGTAAATATCATCATTAATAAGCAAATAAGACAACCATCCCTATGGGAACTTGTCTAGAAACGTACAAAGGAGATATTGCCAGTTAATGGCAAAGCTATTACAAATTTAAATATATTAGCTAAAACGAGTCCTAGTCCAACATTTCCCTTTGTTCCCACTTGGACACTTTTTAGATTATTGGATTCACGGATTAATGACCTCAAAGTGTTTTGAATCATCCACGAGGTTACCCAGGGGTGCGGGGTTCATGATGTACAATTTGTCGGTAGGAATGTATAAAACTTCGTGAATTTTTCCTCTTTTCTACCCCTCTATTATCCTTTGTGGTTCTATATTTAGTCGCATCTATATGATCAACCATGGATTTACAAATTGGCAACTCTTTATCTATATCTTCACATCATGAGTCCTACCGACCACCATTCGTTTTCATATTTAGCCAGTTTTATGGACGTGGTTTTGTGGATAGGTGCTATCGAACTATGTTAACTCGTGTTTGATGTATACATATTTCACCCAAAGAACTTGCGTGATCTGCAATTTTATACTCTTACTAGTGAGAACTCACCCGAGGTTCGAGGATTGGCATTAATAAATGAATAGTAGATGTTCTTCTGTGGGATACTTAGCCCTTTTTTCCCTGGTATTTTTCTCGTTTATTATCACTTTCTAGTTATATAATTAGCCTTTCTATGATCGTGGGTTCCAGAGTTGGTGGGACGACATATCTTCATCTCCATCTATATCCCTCATGACCGGAATCCGATAAGTAGTTGTTCCTTTCCAGCCTTAGCCAATTTTATGCTTTAGGTTCTTTGGGTTGGCGGCTTTCAAACTCGCTTCTTGTTTGCATTGATATACATCTTGCACTCAAAATTGCGTCATCCTACAATTCAAATTGGACTCCTTAGCCCTTTTTCCCTTTTCTTCTTCCCGTAGATAATTATCGGCTTTTTCTATTTGTATATGTAGTCACCTTTCTGCTTGATGGGTTCAATGTTGGGTGGTAGACACATTTTCATCGCATCGAATGGAGAATCACGATGGAAGTAGTTGTTCCTTTCCATGCTGTAATTTATGGCGGCGGTTTTGGGTTGGTGCTTTCAAAATCTACTACTTCTTGTTCCATGATATACATCTTGCACTCAAAGCTTCTATGATCTACAATTCCACAGTGAACTCCTCGAACTTCGCCAAACTGCTCTACGGTTCATGAATGTTTCAAAGTATACATCGTTGCCTTCCATCCCCACTAACTTCCTGTTCTTTCTAATATACATTAGTTATTCTCTTACTAGTGATGGCCGAACATAGCGGTAGAAGCAGGTTGGCATCCAGACCCTCCCATAATATACAAATTGACTACTAGATTTTGACATTGTCCTCTCTTTTGTATTACAGATTATGCATTCAAATGTTTTGAGTGATACAATTTTACCGTCGAGGGGTCTCCGTCTTCTCGGGAGACCTTGTCACCTATTTTGGATCGTGTTGTGGTTCATGAAATCTCAATTCTTAGTCGCACTATTTTGGGTTGAACTTTTTGGAAATCTACTACTTCTTGTTAACGTGACCATCTTGCACTCAAATTTTCGTGATCTACAACTCCATCGAATCCTTAAGCGCTTTTCCTTTTCTTCTTCCTATGTATTATAAACTTTACGGTTATATGCTTAGTCGCCTTTCTATGATCGCGGGTTCACAACATTGGTGGGTGACATATCTTCATATCCATCATTGTTAATATTTCAAAATCCCACCGAGTTTCAGTCGCTGATTTTTGAGTCAAATTTAAATGCTAAATTCGGTTTCGATACTTGTTTTGACCTTATGCTCTGACTGTTTCAGCATCACGCTCACAGCGGTGTTCGACGCTCGGCATATTTCTGACTGGTGTTTTGACATCTTCTCCGCAGTGATTGTTTGACATCGGTATTATCTTCTGACTGGTGTTTGACATCTGCCTTTCGGTATTGTTTCGGCATATACTTTCGGCTGGTGTTCCGGGCATATACTCGGCCAGTGTTTCAACATGCTGGCGGTGTTTTCGGCGCAAACTACGGCGGTGTTTCGACGTAAAACATGCCGAAATAAATTTACGAGCGGAAAATAAATTTAGGCGAAACATGAGACAGGTTTCAATGCAGAAATTAACTATCAACAATATGCAAATTCGAGAATATTAGACACATATGTTTTGGTCTAACCGACCACAGGAAAAATTACAAGGGAAAACCGGTTAGAGAGGGCTTTGTATTATATATGAGCTTCTAAGAAATTATTTGGCATTTTCATCGCGGATATTTACAAACTTATCGGACATTCACGTAGCTTTGCTTCTCGAACCGAGAAGTGTTACAATGGCTTGTTCCTCTTTGAACGATTTTATCCGCGAAAATTCGTTAAAAACTACGCTAAGATTCAATTTACCGTTCCACTCATGCTATTGACAGCAGATGCATGCCAATGCTCCAGAAATTCACAACTGTCTCTTTTCTTCGACTCGACCTCTCTCTTGCTCTCTCTTGTTTCTCCAGCAAAGAATTCTTCAGCTCTCTTGTTCTCTCAACAAGACTGCCGCTGCATCTTCTTCTTCTTGGCATCTCACCAAAAAGCCTCTTGGCCTCTCGCAAGATTTCTTCAACTCACTTGTTCTTGAACAACCAAGAAATGGAATTAGCGCGCTTAATCAACCTCGCGGTGGGGAGTTTTCTATTGTAATCTTGGTGAGTTTAGATTAGATGGGTGGCTGAAATTTTGTGTCTCTTCACTCACCCTCGCTTTAATCATAAAGTTATCTTTTTAATTTGCATCTCACAAATTAATGAATAGGGTCCACATTAGGCAATTTCTCCCCTTAGGCGCCTGGGAAGAGAAACACTTGCCTTAAAATTTAATTGAAAATTTAACACTCCCTCATACAAAGGAAAGTGTTACTCACCACCAAGCTTGTCCCTGAAAAAAAACTGCCCGTACTTTCCGATGCCTTGGTGAAGGTATATGCGCGGCTTACTGCTCTCGGTGGAGTATGTCTTTTGCAACTCCTGGCCTCTCTGAACGTAATCACGAATGAAGTGATAGAGACTGATATGCTTGGAGCCGGTCATGAAAAGCGCGGATTCTCAGGAGTTTAATGGCTTCGATTATCGATAAATCCGCGGTGACTCGGTACTGCCAAGACAATCCAATGTGACATCTTCTGCGAAACCAGGGCCTCACAACTAGCACGACAAACGCCATATACTTTCGACCTCTATGAACTCAAAATAGCGACGCTTCCGGAAGCGAACCAAGACACAGCTGGCGATCCCAATCAAAGCAACACCACGAAGTTTCCGCATCCAGCACGACACATCCACCGCTTAATCAGTGCAGCATAGCCAACCGGGCGAACTCCATCTCCTCATGATAGTCAGGACCATAATCACCAGGTACCACAAAGATGTCGAGGCACATGTTTTCGCGCCACCCGATTGCACTCTCGGCGGCTTACCATGAGCCGGTGAGAGTGTTGGCCAGTAAAACAATGTCTACAACTAGTATTGACCAAATACATCAATGACCCAATCAAGCGGCGATACAAAGTGGAATCCAGCAACTGTGACTCGGAAGCATGAAGCTTCTTCCGGGTGGTAATCGTAAGGAGTGGTCATGGGCTGCTATCCCCATCACGAAATCACCTTTCGAGAATATATCGCACACATACTTCCCACGTCGAGGAAGATGTGTCCGAACAAAACCTCAATCCCAAAAGTAATGCATGGGTCAATGTGTCATCTCGAACTTCTGAAGCAAAGATACTCTGCGTGGCGGTAGTCTCTGCCCTTTTAATAAAAAGGTCATCCACATACGGTAGAAGAATGAGAGGATCCTCAACCATAATGAAGTATAGGTTGGGATCTGCCTTACTCTTCTCAAAACCCAACTGTCGCAAATAGGCATCTATCCTCGAGATACCGAGCTACGGGAGCTTGTTTCGATGATGCAGCTTCTTTAGTTTGCACACATGAGACTCTCCCCCATGCAACTCAAAGCCCAATGAACATCAATGTATACCACCCTCCTCCTCGATAAGACCATTCAAAAATGCGGCCTTCACATCCATCGGTGGATCTTCCAACCCATCTACTGCAATGGAGATCCAGCATACGATCAGTGTATCGAGCAACCGTATAAAGGTCATCATAGTCGACTCCCTCAACGCAGCCAGAAAACCTTGAGCCACAAAGCTGACTTTGTACTTCATCGCGGCGACATGCTTTAGCAGAACCGCGGAAGTCTGCCCGACTTCCCTACGAGATCTAGAGAACTTCGGACATGGATTCTTCATGATGGAACTCTTCCATCATGGCATCTCTCATACTGTCTACTAGTGGCTCCTCAAAAGTGGAAGGCCCAAACTCCCTGATGTTGCTCACCATAACAATGTAGCTGCAAAATCTCTAAGGAGGTTTACTCTCCCTTGCCTCTTAGGATTCGAAACACAGTACATCATAAAATGTCCACGAAACCACTTGGGCTTCCTCACAGTGAGTGTCAATGGAGGGACTACGCACGCTCCAACCCCATCGAAGACAATGATCACGTATTAGACCACGAAGTGCGATCCTGACACGTGGATCGGTGCTTCGCGAACTTGAACTTCGTGGCCGTCACGGCTGGCCAGAACTGTGTCACTTTAGCCAGTGCAACTGCCGGGCTCGCGAGAATCACGGTGAAGACTGCTCACCTCCTCTGTCCCTCTAGACTTCCGAGGCTCCGAGTCTCCTCCGTCTGACATCCCTCCTGAAGACAATCTTCCTCGAGGAAGGAAGGTAAATCCGGAAATCCTTTGAAGTCATTTCGATCCCTCTCTACGCCATGAGTCCGGCTGTCCTCTTCGAGAGGGACGCGCAGATATGTGCGCAAAATCGAAGTGCCCCACCTGCGGGGCTTCTTCGAGGAGAGAAACCTCCCTCGAGGGAGTCATGCTCCCCACCCGGCCTTGTGGGGACTCACGATTCTGCCGAGATAAGCTGCGGTCAATACAGCATGCCTCGACCCGCCAAACAGTGGCGGCCCGATCATGTAATGGCTCAGCAGCTAACAATACATTTTCCTCTCAGCAACCCTATTCTGTTGCGGGTTGTAAGGAGCGATCAACTACCTTCTGATACCCTACTCGCGAAAATCCGCCAACTCCTTTGAGTTGTACTCACCCCCATTGTCAGATCTTAGGACTCTTATTTTCTTCCCCATCTGGTTCTCCACAAGATATTTGAACTCTTGAAGCCAGGTAGAGACACAATCCTTTGGTCTTCATGAAGAAAATCCATACTTCCGAGAAAGTCATCAATGAATACAACATGGTATAGGGATCCAGTCAACGATCACAAGCAGCCGGACACACATCTGAATGTATGAGATCAAATGTCTACTTGCATCTGTCAACTTTGCTCGGGCAGGTCTTGGTGTATTTTCCCAAAGCACACCTTGCACAACTCATGGTGCTTTCTGACCAAAATCTGGAACTTCAGTCACCATCTCCCTCAGAACTCCCAAAGCCCCATGGTGCAAATGTTGCCATCCGCACCTCCACAGTACCATATCTCACATATCATCGGCTAGCTGGTAGAATGAATCAATGCTCTCTCAGGCTGGAACAAGAACGTACAACCCTCATGTCTGAGTACCAATCACTTTGGCCGGTGATGCTGAGCCAACTTGGAAGAAGCGCACGCCCATCGAGACAAGACCTCTAGTAGCCTCCTCCAATAGGTAAAGAAGCCGGCACTGGTTCTTCTTCAGGCAGGACATAAAGAACCTCGTCAAAGTCGCCGTGCAAGACTCCCTCGAAATCTGGGTCCCGGCAAATACAGCCTCGGGTCATCTCAAGAAACACTACCTCTACATCTCACCGCTGGTGAGATTACGTCAGGTGCTCCATGACCCGTGTCATATGGCTGAGGCACCAGCTGTCGATAATACCAGTGTCGGTCGCGGTCTCGATTGATGAACCGCCAATCAGGGAAAATTCCTTGTCAAACTTAGTGGAAATCTTCCACCTCTGCTTGTTGTTTGTTTCTTCTTCTTGTTTGGACATCGTCCTGCATAGTGCCCAAACTTAATAGTGAAGCTTTGCTCATGTCTTCTCCCTTCACCCTTGGTTCGTCATCCCTTTGGACCTTTAGAATAACTGCTTCTTCAGTGGCAAGGAGCCACATTCTCGTGACCAGGTGGATGAAGCTGCATGTACGTAACCTCCGGGTCTCCTCTGAACAGAGATGTCCAAGGGGAGCGTTCCCCAGCAGGAAGCTTCTCCTAGCACAAAAACAACCCATTGTTTGGAAACACCATTCAATCTTGTTCTCACAAGATCAATAGGCTGGTACACCGGCTCCAATCTCATCCCTCACTTGTGTTAATCTAGTAAGGTATGTGACTATATTTTCATCCTTGGTCATTTTATGTTCTTTAGTTTTCCCTCAAAACCATCTTCAGGTTCTCATTTGTACTTTTCACGAGGTGAATTTAGTCAAAGACTCCATCCTCATAGGCATTTATTGTCTTCCAGATCACATGAGGGAATCAAATGATCCTTGATGGCATCAGAATAAATCTCTTAGCCTTGATACTCTTCTTATTATAAACTGCAAGAAGAGTAGCATCGTTAGGTACCACAACGGGATGAGTGGTGGTATTCTCCACAATGTCAATCCCACAACTCTAGTTCTATATCCCTCTCTTTCAAGCACCAAGATTAACGCCCCATCAAGTGCGTCGCCAACCCTCAAACCGGGTAGCCATGACCCTCTTCTGGCGAGAAATCACAAATTCAAAAATCTGCCTCCTGGAAGTTGCGTCCTCTTTTACGTTTCTTGAAATTTACTTCTCTTCAACTCATTTCCGATACCATGTTAATATTTCAAAAATCCCACCGGTTTGATCTCGGTGATTTTCGATCAAATTAAATGCAAAATTCGGAGTTTTGAAATGACGCCTACTTTCTGACCTGGTGTTTCAATACGCTCCGCGGTGATTGTTCGACATCGACATATGCTACGACATGGTGTTTGACATCGCTCACCGGTGATTGTTTCCGGCATCGTATATGCGCTGACTGGTGTTTTCAGCATCGCTGCATTGCCGTGTTTCGACATATGCTTCGACTGGTGTTCGGCATATACTCGATGCCGGTGTTTCGACATGCTCTGACGGTGTTTTGACGCCAAATACGGTGATTGTTCCGACATCAAAACCAACGATAAATTTCTGAGCAGAAAATAAATTTCAGAACAGAAACATGGTTAGACATTTTCAATGCAGAATTAAATATCAGCAATATGCAAGCTTCGATATTAGACACATATATTTTTTGGTCTAACTTCGACCTTGGAAAACCCACAAGGGGAAAACCGGTTAGAGAGAGCTTTGTATTATTTATGAGATTATGAGAAATTCTTTTCTGACATTTCATCTTCAGATATTTACATAAACTTATTTGGACATTCCTGTGGCTTTGCTTCTCAATTTCTGAACCGAAATTCGTACAACTGTACGACAATTTATCTTTGAATGATCGCGAGAATTAAGTGCCAAAACTCTGCTAAGATTCAATTCTGTTCCACTCCATGCTATTCGGCCACCTTGGAATGCATGCGATGCTCGAGGGAAATTTCTCTTCAACGTCTTTTCTTCATTCGACCTCTCTCTTGCTCTCTCTTGTTTTCTCAACAAATTCTTGACTCCTCTTGTTCTCTCAACAAGACTGCCGTTGCATCTTCTTCTTCTTGGCATCTCACCAAAAGCCTCTTGGCCTCTCACGAATTCTTGCAACTCCCTTGTTCTTGAACAACCAGAATGAATTAATGTGTTGCCGTAATCAACCTCATGAGGGGAGGTGGGGAGTTTTCTAATCTAATAGAGTTTGAATTAGATAGATTGGTGAGATTTTGTGTCTCTTCACTCACCCTACGGCACAATCATAAGGTTATCTTTCTGTTGCATCTCTGAAATTAATTTGACTAAGATACATATTAAATTTCTCCCAGGGCCCTGGGAAGGAAAACGCGCGCTTGAATTTTATAATTTAACATCCTATATCCTCATGATGAATCTGTGGAAGTAGTTGTTCCTTTCCATGCCGTAATTTTATGAAATGTTTTCGGGGTTAGCTTTCGAACTCCATTGCTTCTTGTTCCATGATATACATCTTGCACTCAAAACTGAGTGATCTGCGTGAGCTCTCGAACTTTTGAGATTGATTACCATGGTTCAAAATGTTTCAAAGTATCACGTGGTTGCCTTCCATCCCCACTAGCTTCCTATCCTTCCTAATACATTGGACATGCTCTTACTAGTGACAGGCGAGCAGGCCGAGTGCGAGAAATGGTTGGCGTCAGGCCCTTTGCAATGTCCTAGAAATTGACTACCGGATTACGACATTGTCCCCTCTTCCATCATTATAGTTATGCCATTCAAATGTTATGGGGATACAATTTTGGTAGTCGGGCCTCCGCGTCTTACGGGGAGACCTTGTCACCCTATTTTGGATCCTTTGTTGATGGGTTCGCATCTCAATTCTTAGTCATTGTTTGGGTTGTCTCTTTTGAACTCTGTTGCTTCTTTTTCAGTGGTATACATCTTGCACTCAAATTTAGTGATTTACAATTCCATGGTGGAATCCTTAGCCCTTTTTCCTTTCTTCTTCACGTGTATTATGGCTTTTGGTTATATGCTTAGTCACCTTTCTATGATCGCGGTTTCCAACATTGGTGACATATCTTCATCTCCATCTATACTCACATAGCCGAATGTTAGATCGTTGTTCCTTTCCATACTTAGCCAATTTTATGGCAGCGGGTTATTAGAGAGAGTTGGCGCTTTTGAACTCGACTGCTTCTTGTTCCATGATATACATCTTGCACTCAAAACTTACGTGATCTACAATTCCGCTGCAAACTCCTCGAACTGTAACTTCACTCTACCACCCTGCAATGTTTCAGAATTATCACATCAGCGCCTTCCATCCGCGCTAACTTCCTATCCCGCTCTAATGCCATTGGTTATTCTCTTACTAGTGGCCCGAACCTGTGGTACAAAACAATTGGCATCTCATCCTCCGCAATATACAAATTGATTGTCGAAGTCTGTCATTGTCCCTTTTTTTTGTTACACATTTTGCACTGAATTGTTCCGATATATACAATTTGATTGTTGGGGCCTCACATCTTCTGGGGAACCTTGTCGCCACGGATCCTCATGTTAGCTGGGTTCGTAAATCTCCAATTCTTGTCCACTATTTCCCTGGCCATCCTTTTACCCATTTCCAAATATGAAACACCGAGGTCTAATACTAAAGCGCCATCTTAGTACATGGGATTGTCATTAATAAAGCGAAGTCTTGAGGGGACCAACCATCCCTATAGAACTTGTCAAGAAACATCTGAAGAGATCTTTCCGGCTAAAATTTCAATATATTAGTGAAAACAACTTCACGTTAGCGTTTCCCTATTCCATATTTGGACACTTTTTCAATTGGTTTACCAGTTGACAACCTCAAAATTTGTTTTTGGAGAATGATACCCGCGACTTGCAAGCGGTATGCCAGTTGTCTTTCAATGTTCCATGACTAGAAAGGTAATACCCGAGTTACTGTGATGTCGGTTTGTGCCGCGAGAATAATCATCATCTCTCTCGCAGGAGATCTTGATTTTTTTGACCCTCGGGCCCTCACCTCTCTCTTGAATGTATCTTGTATCCCTATTTCGAAGCATCACCAACCACTTTCGATAATTAGCCATTCCTTACTTGTTGTTTCCTGTCCCCGTCACCTTCCTTTTCTTTGGAAATGAAATTGGTAAGCTTTAATGCTAGAACTTAGTTGTGCATGAACCTTAAACATGTCATTAATGACCATCCTCTCTTTTGTTGTACACATTTTGCATTCAAGTCCAAAAACATACAATTTTACCTTCGGGAAGTCACGCCTCCTGGGGAACCATTGTCACCATAATTATGAAGCCCTTCTGACAACTTTCCATACTTGCCCATTTCATGGAATCCCTTTCGCGGTTCCTCGGGTTGGCAGGTTCACGAAATCTCAAATTTTTAGGCATTTTTTACTGTGTCCGACCAAGGTTTACTGGCAATAGTTCATCATGCAACATTCGTAATGGCCTTCATTAAAATCAAAAGCATAGATGAAGGCGGTGAAAGTTAAGCTGTTCGTCGTTTAAATTAACATATTCTCTTATTTTTATGCGATATATATTACAAGTTTCAATATATTAGCGAAAACGAATATGCCCAGTCATTTCTCTTTTCCATACTTAAGCCACTTTTTTCGATTGCGGGTTCTCGGATAGGTGGGTTACCGGATAGGCGGGTTCACGTTTGCACCTCCATTGTTTAGTGTCCTGCAAACATTACTACCGCGGTATACAAATTTCCCTCTGGATTGTTCTATCATACCCTCTTCGGTGTTATACATATTTCACTCAAAATTCGAGACCTTATACAATTTATTATC
This sequence comes from Picea sitchensis, assembly GCA_010110895.2. Taxonomy (NCBI): domain Eukaryota; kingdom Viridiplantae; phylum Streptophyta; class Pinopsida; order Pinales; family Pinaceae; genus Picea; species Picea sitchensis. Next base: position 10,030 of record SNQJ01S0029009.1, on the reverse strand, counting down.
TCGCCCTCACCTCGAACAATTGTACCATGTGACCCAATTTTTAATATCACTTGATCGCTTTCCATAATTAGACACTCAACTGCTTTTTCACGTACCCCAGTCAGTTCTCTATTCCATACTTAAGCCACTTTTTTCGATGGCCGGGTTCTCAATAAAATGACTCCGCGTTTTCCCTCCATTGTTTGTGTCCTGAAACATTGCACGGACTAGTGATATACAAATTTTCCTCTGGACTGTCATATCATACCCTCTTCGATGTTACACATATTGCACTCAAAAGTTAGGACATACAATTTGACCCTCATCTCACCTGGGTTGTAACCTATTTTTGAAACCCACTCTTTTCAAAATTAGACACTCCTTAGCTGCTTTTGGCGTCCCGTGATATAAGGTACTTCTACTCTTAGTATGAAATTAGAAGCCTTTCATGCTAATAGCTCTGTCGAGGCATCAACATTGTCATTGAAGCGGCTAGAATCTCCATTATGCGCATTAAACCAAGATATCGAGACTTATATTGTCCCTTAGATTGTTCATCTCAAAACCGCGAGTTGTCGCATTGGCTTATTGAGAAATCTACAATGCTTAATCACTCATTATTAAATTATCATACATGTGCACTTCTATGTGTGCAATTGCCCAGTCTTTAATGATTATGATTGCATCATGAAGCGGTTAACCGAAGTGTCGTAGAAGAAGTCTCTAGGAGATTTCCCATTCACATGCGTTGGACCAATATTTGCGTAGCGTTATATTATCTCTTCCAACTTTTCACTACATTCATCCTCACGGAAAACAAACGGTATTCATGTAAACTTATAGGTAGGTCGAAACATTTTTTGTGGAATATGAAGTAGCATCTTAGGACATCGGGGACTAGAACTAATGGTCAGGGAGGATATACACTATTCATCCCATTAGCCGAGCAGTGATTTGGACCTTGGAATGCGGCTTGTGTAGGATGCTTACGGGTTTTGGTAGGAGGTGGCCTGCAGTCGACGAAAAATATATTCAAGACAAAATAATTATTCCACTCACATTGACCATTCTCCTATTTCTTTGTCACCTACCGGTCTTCCGCAAGATGTTAAAAATTTTGGAGACAACATTGACCTTAGGAGGACAAAGGCGCAAAGGTTAAGGAAAAATGTCGCCGGGTTGGACATCTTGGCAGAATTTCCTGAATAACAATAAAAGTTCACGGGATATCCACCGAAGTTGCGAGGTAAGTTCCTTTAGAAATCCATTCTAGGAAATTGCTTGTTGTTTACAAGAATAAGAATAATGAGACGGAGCATCCGACAAGCTTTCGCTTAATACAATTATTTATTTTGGTACTTCAAAGTCCAAGGAACAATTCATTTTCGATTGGGGAAGCTAATTTCCATTGAAATCGCTTCCCGGATATCGCGATTCAAAAGAATGAATAAATTTTATATGTCATCCTACTTGATTTTCCTGATAGCACATTGTTGTCCATTTTCAAAACTATCTGTGTCCAAGAAAATAAAAGCGTGGATTAGAGCCGGTAACATTTTGGTACTATAGGCCACCGTGGAGCGAATACCCCATTGTTTTATGAGAGTTTTTATTGTTGTCGGTTTTTCAAATATTGTTAGGGAAGGATGCTGCAGGATGTGCAGCAGACGGCAAATTTTTGCGAGGGAAGGGGCACGCGAGACAAAGGGAAAATCCGCGATTAGTATGGTGCTGGATCGAGGAAAATCCTTCTTTCCTTCATGCCACATCCACGAGAAAATATGTTTGTTCTTGAAATAGCCGAAAGGAAATACAACCATTGGTTGCATTTTTCCATGACAAGAAAAATAACCGGTTCATTCCTACGCCTTACGGAAAATTAGGGAATTACGTTAATGAAAGCGTCAACAAGATTAGCCGGCATAGGCATTTCAAGAGCGAACCTAACATATGTTGAAGGCTAAAAGGGTTCGAAACTAATGAATTTTTTCGAGAACATTTGAGTTGGATTTAGGCTTTTATCCATAGATGCTTGGCCGAAGGCGGGGACAATAGCCGACCAACAATCACATGCACAGTGCGACTTCAGAACATTGCAAGGGGCGGGTAATAGAGAAAATGGGGTGAAAAGTATCGGGTGAGGAAAGGTGCCGAAACGCTTCAAAGGTGACATCACATAGCACGCTTTCAGCGATGCACTCGGTGAAATAAACCCATAAATCTTCAAACAAAGGAGGAGATAAACCCTCCTTGCATAAATGGTGATAGTTCTCACAAAATTCCGCTGACGAAGAAAAACAATGTAGGGTGGGTGACCGAACCCGAAATTGAAAGTGGCTCGATTGCAACTTGAAGTGAAACTAAGCATGCACAAAGTTGGTTCTAAATGTCTGCAATGGAAATAAAATTTGAGACCAACATTTTTCTGTGAAGAGGAATCGCTTTGGCCATTCCGAGCCACGGCCGAGCCGATCTAAAAATATGGTCATTGAAAGAGAGATGTTACAAATAGGAAAGGAAAATATCACACAAATATTAACTTTAGGAAAATGAGGTTGATATTATCCCTATTTCACATAGCAATCGCAAATTCTCTTGATGATTCCATTGCCGGTGAAGTGGAGAATGCGGTGAAGAAAGACCGCGTCGAGATTTGAGGAGGATTTCGATGCTATCAGTTGCCAATCAGCACAGCAAAAATGTGCCCGCTACCAGCCAAGATAAAAGTATCTTCCACCCTTCTTGCATTGTCTAGAGCCCTTGAAGAGAATAACATCAACAAAAGAAATGAAGCTAGTTGTTGAAGTGCAGGTATCCTGCAAAATATAGCTTCCTTAGAAGGAGGGAATTATGATTTGAGGAACATTACTACTTGGTGAATTTAAAATCAGCGTTTCTATGAACAAATTGACCCATTTTTCCAACCATACCATCAACACCTCGGATCTGAAAAAAATACAAGAGAATATCCCCTCCCCAAAGTGGACCAAAATCAAAAGCATGCTGGGAAAATAAAGTTAAGAACCTGGAGCACATTGTCGAATCATGTAAACAAAGCCATATTAGAAAGGAAAATTATTCTACAAACTTGATCCAAATAGGAGATTGGTCGGTATAGCGAGGTTTAATACCCAAACTTAATTCTCAAATCCTTGTCAATGACCGAAGAATCCTTCAATGAAAAACTTGATATTTTAAAGGTTGTCTTTTCGAGAAAAGTTTTACAACATTGTTGAATATCGTGTAGATGAGCTCGAGAGATGGGTACTAGACTATTCATAACACAATGAAGAAATTGAACAAAGTATACATAGTATTTCAATGGATCTAAGGAATTAGAAAACGACCTTTTCAACATAGGGGTGGGGATGAAATCATTGTGGCCCCATGAGGAAGCTACATTGAAGAATGGTTCCAGCAAAGAATGGACAACCTCGTCCAGGAAGGGAAACAACTGGTTGACACGATTCCATTGACCATCGACGACAACAAAAAGAACACATTGGCTTCATAGTAAGTTTATCTTGTCATCTTGTTTTCTTTATCAATCCATTTATTATACCTCTTTAAATAAAACTCTAACCAAGCACTCACCAACTTCCAATTTCTTCTTTTAGGTCTTCCTCTCTCGTAAGTGCACTTCTTCTTTCTCCATTCCTAATTCTTGTACTTATTTCTTTTATGTTATGCGGGATCCCTAATCAGGTCTATGCGCATTTAAATTTCGAAATATGGAATAGATTCAATGTGTAACATACGTATTATTTTTGATAAGTAAAAGCTTAATCAGGGAATGCTAAATTTTTTGTGTCGAAATTTTGTTGCAAGACATTATTAGTATTCTATTGCATTTGAATGTTTAATGTGTATGCTTGAACCTTTGTTGCAAAACATTATTAATATTCTATTGTGTTTGAGTGTTTGGAATGGCTTCGAGGAAATATTTGAATGTAATTTTTTGTGTCCAAGAACCTTTGTTTAATAAGACATTCAAAAAGACCAACATCCATAGCACTTTTTTAAGTAAATATTTCATGTACTATCAAAAAAATTGTATATGATACACACATACTTCAAAGTTATTTTTTAGTGTTGTTATCTGCAACATTTTCATATACTCATCTTCAAATACATTGAAAGATCTTGGAACCATTTCATTTTAATTTCACTTCAATGTATTTTACTTTTATGCCTATTCTATTGTATTTGAATTTTTAATATCTATCTTCAAAATATGGGCGATTCCATATTACGATAGACAAAACCAAGGGAACCTTTGTTGCTTCCAAAATGGAACAAGTCCAACCTTTGTTTAATATTCTAGTAACTTCCTCTTTCGTATTAGCATTGATGTGCTCGCTGCCACAAAGTCATCCTCTGAATGGATACCACATGTACTACAACTTGCTTCCACGTGTTTGTACTTTCGTTGTAGGTACCAACCCACATGTAATTCCCATTCCAACTTGACGGGGACTACACTACCATGCAACACTTGTTGAATTAAGCATCATAATTAACATTAGTGGATTTACACTAGATATCCTTCACAAATGAGGAGAAATACCTAAAAATTTCCATAAAATGTTTTTATTAGAAAAATATAAATTATATACACTCAAAGTATGGATTTTCCTTATTTATTAGAAAAATATAAAATTGTATACACACTCAAAGTATGGATTTTCCTTATTCTTAAAATCAAGACATACATTATCTATTTAAACTTATTATTATACTTTGGATTCATTGTGATATGGAAAGTTTTTTGAGAGGGTTTTGGTCCGTTATACATAATTAAAATGTTATCTAACATATATTTCGTTAAAATAAATAAATGTGTATTTACAATATATTTGATTTTAAAAACTCCATATATTGTAAACATAGCCTACCACCATCAAGTATTTGGTAAAGTGATTCATTGGTGGAATTAATTATGAACCTCCACTACAATATTATATGTCTCATATTCTACTAATAATTTAACAAGTTATGTACTCAAACTCTATTCTCAATCATATACTTTCATTATGTGTCATTGGCCAATATGGCTCTAAGGTGAATTCCCCTTTTCATTTTTCTTTAAATTGTGCATGGGCCAATATGGATCTAAGGTGAATTCACCTTTTTCATCATTATTTTTTTAATTGAGACAATAATATTGGCTTGATATACAATTTTTATCTAAGAATATTAATAAAAACTAATAATAATTATAATATTTTACCAAATCCTTGATTAGATAATATTAAATGTTATATATATATATATATATATATATATATATATATATATATCTTGATATTTTCACTTTCTTATTACAGTGTTCATCGATAATATTAATAAAAACTAACCATAATTACAATATTTCATAAATCATTATTTTTTTTAAGTAAAAAAAAATGTATTACTGGGATGTTGTAACATTACATAGATGACATAGATGGAAACTAGAATAGGTGGTCGAGAGTCTTCATGTCTAGAAAATATGAATGTTCTATGTATTCATGAACAAAAAGAAACTAGCATTCTGCAATGGTATTGACATTCGAAATTTATAGTAATATAAAAAATAAATATATCGAGAATTAGGCGATTGGGTGGACTTAGATTTTCCCTTTAGCCGCCATGATTTTACACTTAAGAGTAGGAATGAGCGATTGTGCATGTAGAATCTTTTTTCTGGCATTCTTGAGAGGCGTCAAACAACAAGTCCAATGGCGGTGAGGATGGTGTGTCGGTGAAGCTATTCTTTCATATTCCGACGCATATAAAAAAGTTGAGGATGGTGTGTCGGTGAAGCTATTCTTTCATATTCCGACGCATATAAAAAATTAAGGACAAGTGATCCGAAGAGAGGCGGCATGTATAACTCAGTTCTTGTTCCAGATCAGTGGTGAGAGGAGGTTGACCTTCAGGAGGGAAAATCTCCTCATGGGGCATCTCCAGTGGGACTTCCTCTTCAATTATGCAAGTATCCAAATCCAAAGCAACGTCAACTCCAGGGGTGGACTGATCAGGAAAGGTAGGTGGGTCTTGAGGGCCAGGGACAATATACAAGAGGGAAGACAATAAAATTTGAATCGAGACTGCAAATATTTCTTCTTCTATGATAGCCATGGGAGGATCTATCCCCACCCTGATTTGGGTCGTGGAGCGAGGTGACGTCACAGAGGAATTGCCAAGATGGACCAAAGAATTCGGTGGCAGTGGGAAATGAAGGCGTAGCCTTTGTTACCTGGCGACAAAGCTATAATAAGCAGGCCCTCTCTCGAGCTTGCCTCTTTCCCGAGGCATGAATGGGCAAGTAACCAAGATTTCTAACAGGAGCAGAGTGTGAGAATAGGGGATAAAGAAGGATGGAGGAGCCCGCACGACTATATCCAAAAATTGTTCCAAAAACAAATGATGAAGAGCATTGCTTACCCGCTGTAAATGATGAGGCACCAGAAGAGTTGAGTAGACAAGACTCGTGTGGCTCGTACCCATCTCGTCCTGCCATCATTATTGTGTGGAGAACACCATTAAACCAGAACATGTATATCATCGCACCAATTCGTATAAACAATGAATGTCATTCATCCTACGAGGTAGTGAGGAGGGGGTGGCAACTCGAACATTTAAATCCTTAATGTGTATGTTGTCCATCTTTCAGTCCATACGGGGACTTCATAAATCATTATTAATAAATATAAAATGTTATAATTTTTTTTTATAAATATAATAGTTATTAAATGATGTTTATTTAATATTTTCACTTTTCTTTAATTTATTTTTATAAAATCGTTATAGTATAATATAAATTTTGTCAGCGAAATTTATGAGAGATAAGAAAACAAATGCATACAAAATAATGTGATTTTTAAATTTAATATTGTAAATACATCTAAATTTATTATAAAAAATAAAAACATTTTTCACCCATCGCAATAAGAATAATAAAAATTTTGTGGACAAAATGTATGAGAGACGAGAAAAGAAATGCATAGAGAAGGATTGCATTGTTTTGGAATTAAAAAAATTCAAATATTTAATGAAAAAATATATATTTTTATTAAAATATTTTTTTTTTTTAATTTATATTTTGATGTTTTTTTTTTCCACTTTTAATTTTATGAATATTTTACAAATGAATTAATGAATTCATATTTAATACCTTTATTTAGATTATAATTGAGTTTTCCTTTAAAATCATTTATTTTAAGGAAAAAACAATTAAATATAATTTTTTATTTAAATAAATTCATTTAAATACATTTTTATTTTATTTTTATTTCTCACTTTTACAAATGAATTACAAATGTATTTAAATGTTTATAAATGTTTTACATGTTTTTAAATGTTTATAAATGTTTTACATGTATTTAAATGTTTATAAATGTTTATTTACATTTGTATTTATAAATGTTTTACAAATGAATTAAAAATTAATATATAAATAACAAAATCATGATTGATTTCCAAACACAATTAAAAACCAAATTTAAAATGCAAAATTTAAGATCAGAATAGGATGTGTATAAGTCAATAAAGTAGCCAATCGAATCAATGCTCGGAAAGAATGCCTTCTTTGGAGGGATCTCATTCTTTAAATTATATGATTGTTATTACAATTATATGATGGTAGAATTATTATACAAAGTTTTTATTTTAATTTATTTTTTCAATTAAAATATTAAAGACATTAATGTTGGATGGGGACACAAATTGTCAACAATGACATACCAAAGGATATGCCAATATTCATAAAGCTTCTTGAGTAAAACCACTGTATTGGTAGAGTGTGCTAACAGCAATGATAGGTTCAAACTTCAAACACAACAGCGTGGCGTGTGTGGTAATAGCTCCAAAGCCTCAAGGCCCCAAATGGATTAATTATATATTTAAATGATATCCCTCTGCATTTTAATAATAATGATGCTGCTGCATCAAGATAATGTTAGGTTTGAAGATAATATTCCATTAATTGTACAGCTGGTTTGATAAAGACTTTAATTCGGTTGAACAAGCGATGGATCGCACACTCCTATCCGTGCACGCCGAACTCTTCCCTCGTTCTTATCAAACGGGAATCCGCCTTCATTTCTATAAATTCTATAACCCTAAGTTTTCATCAGAGAAATAGACATAGATTTAGAAGAAAGAACAGGTTTGGATTTGTGGCAGGAAGGAAGCAGGGCGCTCTGTTAACCTAGAAAATCTTGTGGCGTAAATAGAATAATAATAGGTTGAGCAGGGCAATTTGGAATGGAAAGAAGAATGCAAAAAATGGAGGGGTGCACAGGCATCATTCCCTTCCTCTATCGTCTATTTTTTAGGCACCGTTACTATGCCCGTTTGCTTGCAGAACGTAAAGATCGTGATGATGAATTTCATTACCATCATCGGTCATTTTAATTTGATGAATTTCATTAATATTTGAAGTTCATTCATTCAACCTGTAAGGGCGTTTGTTTGGCGGTATGTCTATATGTTTTAGACCATCGGCAGAAGAGGGGAGGCTATGCTATTAGGAAGCGCCAGCAACCTTTCTGGAAATGGACTTTGGGACGGCTGTTTGCTCTAATAGTATCCTTTCTCTCTGTCATGGGTTTTGGTGGTATGCATTAGGTTTCATGCTCTCTGGACTATCAAAAATTGTAACTAACCAAAATATTGTATATCTTTTTGAGTGTGTATGTTTTTACAATTTGTAGTTTGTCATGATTGTTATAAAAGTTTTCTGAAAATAAATTATATAGATAGTTGAGGGACTTTTCAAAACTATCTACATAATTTATTTCAAATATTGTAATTAATCAAAATATTGTATATATTTGAGTGTGTATGTTTTTACAATTCCGTCATAATTGTTTTAAAAGTTTTTGAAAATAAACTGTATAAATAATTATGACATGTTTCAAAACTATCTATACAATTTATTTCCAAAAAGTATACAATTTATTTCCAAAAAGTTCTACAGCAAATATGTATATGTTGTTATCCATATACCCTTTATTACTGTCATGCATTTTGGTGTTTTGGATTGGGTATCATACTTTGTGGACTATCAAAGATTGTAATTAACCAAAATATTGTGTATGTTGTTATACTTTGTAGTCCATATAATCAGTAAAATAATTTCAGAGTTCCTAAATTTTGTTGTAAAATAATTTCATAATCCCTTCACTTTGGTGTTAAGCAGTTTTGCTCATATGTCATGTGAAACAAGCTCTGTTCCAGTTGTAGTTAAGCAGCTTTAGTGTTGGATTTTATAAACCTTTCATGGTTTGAAGTATAGATTTAATTTCATAGGTGCTAATAGCATTCATATAATACACAAAGAAATAACTAAATAATTCTTAACCAGTCAAGGAGGGTGATAAATTTAAACACTTAACATTTCCTTATAAAAAAGTAATTGAGATATGCACATTTAACCTAAATTTGTGGACCAATCACATTGTGAGGTATTTTCGTGAAAGGTCGTAGATAGATATTTACTTCGAAAGACATGTTTTTTTTTTTTACTTTTACTTAATTATATTTAAAATTTACTATGGTGGCTAGCTTATTGCCACGTATGAGTGATTAGGGTTTCATTTTCTATGCCAACCTAAACCTTTGGCCTTCACCAGCCACGTTCTGGACACACTGCGTCCTTCCAGCCAACTCCTTCCGACTCCTTCCGTCCACCTCTAAGCTATAAGCTATCCTTTGGATGTTCACCAACCACAAATTTGTCTTTTTGCAAGCTATCCTTTGGACGTTCACCAGCCACAAATTTGTGGCTGTGCTAATTCAATCTAAGTGCATGAGATTAACATGTTTCCACCATATATATTTTTTTGGACAATAACATGAACTCCAGCAATGAAGCTCTTTTTTCTTAGGTATGATATTTTTTTTAATTCACCATAACAGCGATTGTGGATTCAACCATTGCTTATGTTTTGATCTTTAAATATTTTTAAAAGCAAGATAGATTTCTTAGGATTTCTTACACCTCTCTCATTGCTTAGTTCTTAAAATCAAAATTCATAGATCCGTCTAATAAGTCGTCATTCGT
>SNQJ01S0029008.1:176986-190470 GCA_010110895.2 Picea sitchensis | reverse complement strand
GGGAAATATTTGTCTCTGTGTTTCTCATATATGTGAATGATGCTGAAAGTGCCATTGTTTAGTTCCCTGCATTATTGTGATCATCATTCAGTATCTCTACAAAGAGTTTAAAAGAACCATTATTTTTTAAGCACGGAGACAACTAATTCACCCCCCCTCTCAGTTGTCTAACAAAACCCTCAAACCTATGTACAAACATGAGCCAACCGCTATCCTCTAAGTCTTTTCGAGCATTATCGAACAGTAGCAAGGATTGGATACCATTCGGCTCAATTCACACCACTGGTGCCATAAGGAATAGCACACGGTGAACGAACCAGGGTTTGAATGCAGTATACATAGTAACAAAACACCCGAAGGCTTACCGAAGCTAGCAGAGGTGAAACAGGGATAGGAGAAACATTAATGACATTGTGCGAAGGTGGTGGAGCTATTTGCTGGCCAGGCCTAATAGTCATTACCAAGGTGAAACTGTCGGCACTTTCAACTATACAAATCACAATGCACATGTGTTATAACTATGCCATTTCAATCAATCAATTGAAACCTTTGGTAAGTGGATAAACCATGCGCGCAATCAAATGTTATGCCATAGTTTTAAAACCAAACATACAAATCAAAACCAATACCAAGTGTTGGACCAATGCGCAAATGCGTTTTGATAACATGAACTAGGTGTCATATTAAATGATATATATCAAGGGTTTAACCATAACACCTATGTGTTTTTATGAAACCAATGGTCAAGTAGATCAAATCAAAGAACATATAAATCCAATTACCAATGCATCACAACCTCAATTACTCATGAAACGAAATTACATAATCAATCAAAGAATGTCCAATGAGTACAAATCAAAAAGTTTTGCCAACTGCATAATGATAAGTAAATGTAAACGCAATGGGCATATCGACAAAAATGATAACGACAATTCAATAATGATTTTAAGGCGACTTCGAAAGACCAAGTTTTCACGCTTACAGTCATGAAAACAAAAACGAAGGTAAGTGTGCAAATGGCGCAAAGAATAAAAGTGTCGTTTATTTGAGAATTGCGGGGAAAAATCAATGTTTGAAAAACATTGGTGTAGGCAGCTTATAAGACAGTGAAAAAAATGTGAATTGGCTGCCAACAATGGTGACACACTGGTAGAAGCAGTTATCTCTGCCAAAAGGACAAATTCATATTAGGACAACAAAGATATTTCCAACTCAAAAACAACAACCACAAAATCGTATAAACATCAGCATTAACCAACTATTCCAGTAGTGTTTTAAAAGATGAAAATAGATAACAGTCCTAAGACCAGTGAGTCACGACATTAAAGATAAAATCTCCAATACTGTTGACAAAGCCACTGCTGCTAGTAGGCATCCATATCCTTGACAAGGTTTCCATTTAACCCACTCTGACATCTATATCCTGCCAAGAAGTTCTAGATCAGAATAAAGGACATTAAAGAGGTTTCTTAATTGCAAATTTTCGTATACCCGACATTGCTTCGCTGCCAGCGGGCCTGTTCAATACCCCGACGAAGTTGTCTTGGTGTCATGCATGCATTTACTTGTTGCCAGCAGACCTGTTCAGCATCCCGGCAGGTTTACAAGCACTTCCCACAGCTCTATTAATAATTTATTTTGTTTTGTTTTTTCATAGATATATAGTTGAGCAAGGTGACGCTGAAAATCATGATATTTTAACATATTTTTTCAAACCTCATCAGAATTTTTTAGAACTGTCCTTTATTAAGATCCAGAGATGTTTCATTTACAAAAACAACTTCCTAAGGCAAGGAGATTTCTTCTGAGTCATTCCCTTAAGGAATAGGGACAGCGTAAAAAGATAATAGATGATCATGACAAGCTTTACTCAGAGATCGAGATCAGTCAACTTCTTTCAAACAACAGACTTTTTCCAACACAGATATAAATTTCAGAAATATACCATCGATGTTTATACAATTTTCTCAGCATTTATTTCAGCGAAGGAATTTTCTGTTTTCATTTTCTGAATAGCTCAGTATACATGTATGTGTATTTCAAAAAACACAAGCTAATAAATTCCAAGGAAAAATCAAAAACAAAAAGAAAACGAAAAGCAAACAGAAGCAAAATATGTACATAATATACAAGGGTTGTCATCAAGAAAAGTATATTTTCAGGGCTTGGCCATTCACCAGGTAGGTGTCAGGCTGCCCCTCAAGATTCTGCAATCGAAAAGAACTGGGACCCAACTTTTCAACAATCAAAAACGGTCCAAGCCATAAGTTTTGAAAATTTGTGTGCTCTCCCTTTCCCTCATGTGATTTGTCCCATTTCAAGACGAGATCACCTACTTTGAAATTTCTATCAGAAGCAGAGTTAGAATCGAACCAAATTTTAACTAATAGTTGATGCTGATCTAACTTTCGTTTATCTTGGGCTCTTACCAATTCTAGCTTCATCAAAGCGTTAATTCGGTTTTCCAAAGGAGGACAATCTTCTTCTTGGATTTTCTGCGACAACTGAAGTGAAGGAAGAAGAATGTGAGGTGGCAGAATTTCTTCTCTCCATAAACAAGAAAAAAGGGGGATTTACCTACAACAACTTTTGGTGTTACCCTATCAGCCCAAAGCACGTTTAACAGTGCATTGTGCCAATTTTTGTGATTTTCAACCACTGATCTCTTGATGATTTTAATCAAGTTCTTGTTTGTTGATTCTGTTAATCCGTTTCCCTGAGGGTAATAGCTAGCATAATACTTCAATTTAATTCCTTTTTCCAAAGAGAACTCGCTCATCTCAAGAGAGGAAAAGTAAGAAGCATTATCGAATACTAAACAGTCAAGGATACCGAAACGAGTGATAATATTCGAGTTTAAAAAGGCAATTACCTGACTGGTGTTGACGGTTCTTAACGCGGCAACTTCAAACCATCGGGTAAAGTAATCTATGGCTGTCACAATAAAATTGTGCTGTTGTGAATATTGAAGACGGGGGGTTGATTGGACCTATGATATCAAGGCCCCACTGTTGAAAAGGAGAATCTACTGAAACGGGTTGCAAAGGAAAGGCTAGTTTTTGTAATCATCCTGAGGCCTTTTGAGAAATGGTACATTTACGACACAAGGCTTGGGCGTCTCTAAAAAGTGTGGGCCAGTAATAACCGGCTCTTAAAACCTTATGGGCAGTGGTGTCACCACCAAAATGACCACCAGCTTCTCCTGCATGCAACTCTAGCAAGACTTTTTCTGCTTCATCTTTTTCAAGAAAGTGCATCAATACGCCATCAAAACTTTGACGAAGCAGGATACCATTAACCAAATGAAAGGAGGCAGAATTTAATCTCAACGCTCTTCTTTTAGTAGGATCCAGGTGACGGGGTGTTGACCCATGTTCAAGACATAATCTTATATCGTCATACCAAGGGCTCACGGGGTTTTGTGCGCAACAGATTAGATTTTGATCATGTCATCCTAGGTTTGACGTATCGCTTTCTTCTTCCTGTCTTGCTATTGAATCAACAACTAACTTGCATAACCCTTGGCCTCTCACTATCTGAGCTGGGGTGATTTCTAAGTCATACTCCTGCAAGGAGGTGACCCAATTAGCCCTCTTTTCACCTAGTTCCTTCTGCACTAACAGGTTCCTCACGGCTGGGTAAGGGACAATGACTTTCATCCTAGACTTCAAAAGATAGGACCGGAAGTGCTTGACTTCTTTGAAAACAGTGTAAGCTTGTCGATCTACTGCTAGGTAATTAAGTTCAGCACCTTTGAAAGCAGAGCTCATAAATTCAATGGGTACTTCATTGTTTTTGGCATTCTTTTGGGTTAGGACAGCGGCATGGGAATGGTCAGAAGAAAAAGTATAGAGTGTAAAGTCTTGTGAAAAATATGGGCTCATGAGAGACAGAGTGTCTATTATGGCCTTATTTATTGCATTAAAAGCTTGATTTTCTAGGGGTCCCTAGTGATATTGGGTGTCTTTCTTAATTAGGTTCTGCAAGGGTCTGACCATTTCGGAGAAGCTAGGGACAAATCTTCTCACAAAGTTAATCTGGCCTAGGAAAGACTACATAGATTTTTTGGATGTAAGAGGGGGAAGTTTCACAATGACTTGAGTCCTTTCGGGGTCAATAATCATCCCTTCACTTGACACAATAAATCATAAGAGTTTACCTTGTTCTACTGCAAAGATGGATTTTTTAGGATTCAAGGAGATGTTGTATCTACAACATCGCAGTAGAACGGCTCGTAAGTGAGCTAGATGATCGTTTTTGTTTTTAGAAAATACAGTCACATCATCTAAGTAAACTACGACAGATTGATTGATTAAGCCTCGGAAAGCGATGTCCATTGCTCTCTGGAAAGTGGCACCAGCATTAATCAATCCAAAGGGAATTTTTTCGATAAGCATAAGTGCCCCACGGGGTACGGAAGGTAGTTTTAAGTTGGTTTGGTGGAGACATCAAGACTTGGTTGTACCCCGAGAAACCATCTAGTAAGGATAGCCTCTCAAAACTAGATACCTGTTGAAGGATCTATTCCATGGGTGGGACAGGATAGTTGTCTTTATCAGACGCTCTATTAAGATTTCGGAAATCAACACAGAGTCGAATTTCCCCACTTTTATTCCGGATTGGGACAAGGTTAGAAACCCATTGAGTGTGTCTAACAGGAAAAATTATCCTAGCATTTAGGAGCTTATTCAATTCTTTTTGAAAGGTCGGTTCTAGCTTAGGGTGCATTTTTCTCAGTTTTTGTTGAAAGGGTAAGGTCTAGGGCTTCATAGGAATGACATGTTGTATGATGTTAGGGTCAAAAGTTTTAAGGTCGTCAAACGTCCATGCGAATACATCTTTAAATTATTTAAACAATTTAATAAATGCATCTTTTTCTTGTTCAGAACATGCTACCCCTAGATTAATGCACTACAGATTGTCCTTAGTTCCTAAGTTTACTTTTTCATATGATAACGAGGAACTATTGGTTTTACAGTTGACCGATTTTTTGAATTTATCTTGAAGATCATAAAATTTCTCTAATCTAACTACAAATTTGGGGAACGAGTTTACCATGTCCGATGAAGATTCAGGAGTTCTTGGATCTGGTATTACCGTGAAATTGCGCAAATTGTCGTCGTGTGTATGTTCGTCTATCACCGCACCTTGAAAAGTTTCTTCCATGTGCAGAAAGTTAATAATATGTTGATCATCGTCAAAGACTCTCCAGTTTTTGATGTTGTCGGGAATGGATGGCTGGAACAACAGTTCGATGGAGAACGCATCTAGGGACAAGCCTTCTGCAGGAAGAAGTTTAGAAGCTACATTAGCTAGTAAATCTTCTTCAGAGTTATTCAATCTAGGAATAGAATTTATATTGAAAGAAGAAAATTTGTTCATTAAATTCCATACCTTAGATTGGTAGCTTTTGAGATGTGGATACAGACAATGGATAGAATCTCTTACCTGTCTAACCACTATTTCAGAGTCGCCAAAGACAGTTAAATTTTGAATGTTCATATCCGAAGCTTTTCTGAGACCTTGCAGTAAAGCCTCATATTCTGCAGTGTTGTTAGTACATTCAAATTCTAACCTACATNGGTAGCTTTTGATATGCGGAGATAGACAGTGGATAAAATCTCTTCCCTGTCTAACCACTATTTCAGAGTCGCCAAAGACAGTTAAATTTTGAATGTTCATATCCGAAGCTTTTCTGAGACCTTGCAGTAAAGCCTCATATTCTGCAGTGTTGTTAGTACATTCAAATTCTAACCTACATGCAATCAATTTTTTGTTACCTGTTGGATCGATAATAACGCATCCTGCACCAGCTCCTTCTTTGGACTTTGACCCATCAAAATACAGAGACCAAATTTGATTTCCATCGGGTGCATGAGACCGTTGCGTGGAAGCTGTTGTCTTCATGTATGCTATAATCTCAGACTATTGTTCTGTATTGGTGATAGTTGAAGCCTCAGCCATGAAGTTGCCGAAGAAGGTGTCCATCCCTTGTACTGCGGGTGAATCAGCAGAAGGTGTAAATGGTTCGTTGGGATCGTTCAAATCTATGACCATGAACTTAAGGTAGCGTTCACGATTTACCTTGATTTTGTTAGGCTTGTCGTTCTCTGGAAGCCATAGATGAGACCAATCTGTCACGAAATAACCGTGTAGCTTCTCTGACCAGTCCCTGCTTAAAAATAGACCATACACTTCTAGAATATCCACAACAATTATATCAATGACTTGATGAACCTTAGGGTTAGACGATAATCTTATAAGCACATTCTTTAGTTCGCCTATAACTTTAACATTGGTCCAATCAAGTTGCATGATTTTTAAGGTGGAGGGTTCAACTTCAGCGTTAATCTTCTAGCAAATAGACCATGGCATCACATTGGATGACGCTCCGGACTCTACCATACAATTGTACACGTTTCTATTAAATATTTCGAAAGTTAACAAAAACAGAGGTACATTTTTGCGAGTACTATGAGTGGTAGCTTGAGGCTTTTTACTCGCAGTTTCTAAAGCTACTTTATCTACATTATTTACATTACTTACAGGAAGGCTCCCTTTATCTTGAGGATCATGATTGTTTTTAGTGGAAGTCTTCTGAGGAACTTTGTTCTGCACAACCTTATTACTACTTGAATTACCATTTTTGCCATTCTCTAAGATATTCTGTAACATTTTTTGTAGCAGAAATGGAAATTTCAATAACTCATAAACAGAAATGTTGGCTCTCAACTTTTTAAGATCTTCAACTACATCATAAACTAATTTGGGGTTCACATTACTCTTTTTAGTCTCAGTTGATTTAGATTGCTTTGGAGGTGAAGTTGTAGTGTTTTCGGAAGAAGGTTTGTTTACTGTCTTACTCCTGGTATTATAGGGATGTACTGTCTCGAAGTTAGCTTGAAAGATGCTATCCGAGAAGTGTCCAAAAATGTTTGGGGAAGACTCGTCTTCTTGAACTGTCTCTTGTTCAACTACCTCCTCAGGAATCTCAGGAAGCATCAAGTTATCTTGGGCTTCTAAAATTTTTTGAAGGGCGCATTGCAGACTTTCTAGATTAAGGCCTTCAGTAGTTGGATTAGGTCGGTTGGTAGGAAAAGGCTTCCAGAATGGGGGCTTGTAAGGTCCTTTTCTCGAGGAAGCTTCTTCGGTCATCCTTTTTAAGTCTATAACTTGATTTGATAGTTTTTGAACAACTTTAGTTAAGTTTTCTAAATCAGAGCTTTCAGGTTGTGTTTTATTTTGAGTGGGTCTGGGGAGGATTTCAATTTTCTTTTTGGAAGAAGAACTAGTCTATGTTTCATTGTTAGTAGAGTCTTTAAGACTAAGTATGTCTTTTTCAATCTAGCTCACCTCCTCGAAGGCTTCTAACAACGTGGCTTTCTTGGATCATTTAACCCAAATAGCTATACTTTGATGCAAATCTTTAATGTAGTATGTTATTATAAGATTCTCGGCGGGCATGGAATCTGTAGGGATTCGGTTTTTAAGTGTTAAGAATCTTTGATTAAAGTCTTTAACTTTTTCTTTTGGGTTCATTCTTAAGCTAGAAAGGTCCATGACTAGGACTGCTAGAGGCTTACCGTCTCCGAACTTTTCCAAAAAGCATGATCCAAACTTTTCCCAAGACACAATGGTATGGGGTTGTTGGGAAAAGTACCATGTGGATGCATTGCCCTTGAAAGTATAGGGGAACAACCTACAGGAAACATCTTCGTTTTCGACATTGTGGAGTCTTATGGCTAACATGAAAAATTTAATGTGATCTTCAGCAATCTGTTTAGAGTCAAGGTCAAACTTGGGAAGCCATTTCTCCAGATGTTTAGGTAAAGGATGTTGAGCTCCAGGTACAGCTACGGCATCCTGGTCAAGCCAGGGTCTAGCTGGGTTGTTTTAATTTTCCATTGGGGTAATGGGTGTGGAAGGATAAGAAGGGGAATTTCCTTCGTCAGAGGAATCTCCTCCAGAAGAGGAAGGAGATGATGGAGGTGGTGAAGGAGGTATCCCAGATCCTCCTACAGCAGGATTTAAGATTGGATCTGAAGGATTCACAATGATATTAGTGCCTCCTAATTGTTCTCTGATGTCAGAGAAATCCAAAGGTTGTCCCCACGAATGGTTTGGTTGCCTCAAACGGGCAAAGGCACTATGAGTTCTTATAAGAGATTGACGGACAATCTCGTGTATGTCACCACCTATAGGATTAGGGGTTGTTGGCTCGACTGTGATTCGTGGATCGTCAGTTGAAGTGATTGTTGTTTGAAGGGGAATATTATCGTTTGAATGGATTCTAGTCACTATAGGTGAGCGATTAGGTGGAGGAGGAGTCTTGCGACCACCTCGTGCCATTAATTAAATTCAGGTCGTCCTTCTAGCGCCATTTGTTGACGGGCAAAAATGACCGTCCGTCAACTTGGAGAGTGGAAACGGTCCGAGGTTGTCTAATAACCCAAGCCGTTTGGGATGAACCACTCTGACAAGTTTAGTGGCTCCATTAGCCGATATAAGGTCCTAAGAAAACAAAAAAAGAAAACTAATCTAAATTAACTAATCTAACTAAAAACAATTATTAAAAAAAACTAAACTAATCTAACTAAAAAGAAATAAAACAAACTAATAAACTAATCTAACTATTCTATATATATATACAATCTACTATCTAATACTATACTAACTCTAAGAAATCAAATATCTAACTACTAACTGAAATAAATCTTATTCACAAAATGTACAATATTAACAATTTACAGATTTGAATGAAAACTTGAAAAACTCATTTGTATTCTGCCCTAAGACAGAGAGAGATATTTTTTGTTGATTTTATAATTTTATGAACAAGAAATAAAACAAAAACTAACTAAACTAAACAACTAAAATAATAACTCTAGCTACAAATCTAAACTACACATATATCTAACTAAACTACTTAAATTATACTAACAAACTACCTATTAAATACTGAAAAACAAACTGACCTGAAGGAACACTCCAGGTTCGTCCTGTGTGTAATGATTGTCTTAGATGATCGGAGGGAGGAAACTCGCACCGAATTATCCAGGAGCTTCTCGTAAACAAAAGTTGCAGTGCTCTTCAAATATGATTACAGGACAAACAAGACATAAAAATTACAGCAACCAAATGATTTATAAATCTTCATAGTTAGATAAACCTGTATGCAAAGATCTATATGTAATGATTCAATTAACGAAGAAGAGAAATCTGTGATTCATTAAATAAAACAAAGTAATTGTTGTACTTTTTAAAAATAATGAAAGAGATCAGATTATGGATAGCACATTGATCAAATCATATCATCCTGCAATAGATTATGATAGCTAAAGTAGTCTATAATCAACTGCAAACTGACATGCATAAAACATGAAACAAAAGATTGATATATTGAAAGCAAAAGATGTAGTAATAACATCAACTCTCGCCTCAGTTTGCATTAGAAATCCATAGCCTGGTTCTCCCACAAGTGAGGATGCTCCTTATTACAAAAAATAATAAGTATTTAAAGACCTTCCACAGGGTAAAACATCCTTGTGGAAGTTATCAAAACTGTTTACATAAAATCTGGGAAAATATCCCAAGTCTGACTAAACTAGGAACCTAAAATAAAAATTGAATCACACAAATATCTCTTAGACTGTCCAGCATGCCCAATGCAATTCGGATGTACCTGAAAGGGGTCAAAAATGGACAAGTTAGGAGGATATTTTGTTAATGAAAATGATAAAAATCTAATTCTAAAGACTAGCTACAGAATCTTGCGATTCTGTAGCTGGTCTAAATCAGACACAGAATCAGCATTAAAATCAATCCAAATCTTTGAAAATACATTCAAACTATCAAAAGATATTTTATTGCTAAAAACCTTATTCAAATCGACACTTGTATGCAATTTGAACAGACTATATCAAACGATAAACTAGATAGATATACTCTGTTTAATTCATTACCACTTCAGGTATACAAAATCGTATCGAACAGTAATGAAATCGTTTCATATCAAATTGAAATTGATATAGTTAAACAAATCATAGGCAATCGTTATGCTGCCTCATCAACAGGAAACACGATCGAATCAAAACAAGATCATTTTCTCAAACTGATATAATTGTATTAAATATAAATGATCATGCTAATAGCAAATCAAATCAAAACTGGTATGTAACTTATCACATACGAAATCATAATGGGATCAATCAGTTGATAACAGGGTCTGCGGGATTCGCCAAATCGTTTATTGTTGCTAATTGGGGGCGGACGAAATCAATTGACTTTTAATAAAAATATTACTAGAATTCATTTCAAAACGAACTATTAACCGAATTTGATAGAGATAACATATATCGATCTGGGTTTAACCAACTCGTTTTGAAAACTAAAATCAAACAGAGAAGTATCAAGTCTATTTTTTATACGAATCCAACTCATAAAATCAATCGTACTAACTGAAGATACACAGCAATCCAATCAAGACAAGAGTGAATCAAATAGTTGGAGTTTAACATAGTCGTTGTGAATCAAAATCGTTCCATGATTCGGGCGTAGATATCTTCTGCACATGCTTAAATGAGAATATTGTTTCCATACAAAACAGAGTCGTTCTTTCCAAATCGGAGTCGATCAGAGTTATATTCTTGATTTAGAAGATTACATCACATCAATTCAAACTCACCAATTCGTTCCAAAATCACAGCATACAAAATAAATCAGAGCCGATATAATCCAACCATAACGAAATCATACCAAATCAAAACATGATCTTGCTCTAATTTTAGCATAAAAATCTCCTGTACAAGTCAGATACAAACAAAATCCAAGCGAAAGAAAACCATTGATTTCGTTAACTCACACCAAAAGTCAAACGAATCAAAACAAATGAAAACCAATTAATTGCTAAACTGGGCACGGCCAAATCATTTAACCAAATCATAACCTCATTTAATTTTAGCAAAATGAAAACAATGTACAGGATGAACAACATAATTGTTTTCGATATGGCTATAACAGAGTCATTTTGAACAATAGACAGAGCTATTTGAAAACCAAACTCAAATCATTATATTAATCCTAGCAATTCAAAAAACAAAATTGATACCTAAATTCATACCTGGATGACGAGCAGACAGCTTGATCATGACATTTTGGAATTGACGACGGCTGTAGCCGATTCGAAATTCCTAAAAACGATGGAACCAATATTTTTCTGCTTCCTATCATTTGCTTGAAGCTTTTCCCTTTGGCTTGTCAATACTGTAACTTGGTTTTCCAATGCTTTGATTTTCGATTGAAGTAAGGGAACGTCTATATAGTATCGTTCCAACCACACATTACATTGATCACATGACGACTATCTGGTCTTCAAAAATGCGGGTGAGGGTTTGGTTGCATCGTTGAGGGTTTCCTTAGGAAGCTTGATCCCAGGGTAGCGAGGATTGTTCCTTAGTCAAGGGGGTAAATTAGAAACGAATTCATAGGGTGGCTCGGAGCACAGACCTTGGGAGTAACGATACTCACTAGCTAGGAAGCGTTTGATGTCAGAGTCCAAGTCTTCACTGAGGACTATGGGCTTCTTCTCAACACTAGGTTTAGGTTTGTTCCTAGCCATCCTCGAGATAAGCCGAGCATTCTTTTTACCTTTGCCATCAACAGTATGGTTTCCCTTGACCTTTTTTCTCACAGGATTTTTTATAGCCTCAACCTTGTCTGCTAAGACGTCGGGTAAGTCAATATCAGGGTCGATCGAGGATTTAGGAGAGGGAAGTAGGACATGGAAGGGCACGGGTGGCTCAACCTTGGTTTCACTAACCACGAGCTTGTCAACTTGGACAGGCTTTGCATCAGCAAAACCATTCCAAGAGATAAAATCTTGCCAGCTATCATCGTGAAGATTTAAGTGATGAACAATGATGAGTCTGATTAGGCTATGGTGGAACAAGCTACTATCATCCTTTTCTCTTTTAAACCCCTTAGCCATTTTATAAAGACTTCGTTGGAAATAAAAAGGCATATTCAATGGATAACCCATAAAATTCATTAATAGTCGAAGGTGATAAAGAAAAACTACTCCATATCGATCCTCACAGGTCACGAATTGTTTAACCACCATCAAAAGATCATGCCATCTTGGTTTAAGCATGGAAATGGGCATACCTTTGTCATAGGATGTGACCTTTCATGAGACGAACAGTAGTGGCCATGGCACCTCCTCAACTTTAGAGTTTTTGAACCATCGTTGGCCTGTGGCTGCTAACCCTGTGGCAGAGCTAATGAACTCCTCATTCAGCTCAAGCTGAATGTCACCTACCTTGGCCCTACAGCCATCAAAAGTCAGGGAGAACTGTTGTGCAACAAATAGATTAAAACCCTCAAACCATTGTACAAACGTGATCCAACCGCTATCCTCTAAGTCTTTCCAAGCATTATCGAACAGTAGCAAGGCTTGGCTACCATTCGACTCAACTCACACCACTGGTGCCATAAGGAAGAGCACACGATGAATGAGCCAAGGTTTGAATGAAGTATACATAGGAACAAAACACCCAAAGGCTTACCGAAGCTAGCAGAGGTGAAACAGGGATAGGAGCAACATTAATGACATTGTACGAAGGTGGTGGAGATATTTGTTGGCCAGGCAGAATAGTCATTACCAAGGTACAATCGTCGACGCTTTCAACTATACAAATCACAATGCACATGTGTTATAACTATTCCATTTCAATCAATCAATTGAAACCTTTGGTAAGTGGATAAACCATGCGCGCAATCAAACGTTATGCCATAGTTTTAAAACCAAACATGCAAATCAAAACCAATACCAAGTGTTGGACCAATGCGCCAATGCATTTTGATAACATGAACTAGGTGTCATATTAAATGATATATATCAAGGGTTTAACCATAACACCTATGTGTTTTTATGAAACCAATGGTCAAGTAGATCAAATCAAAGAACATATAACTCCAATTACCAATGCATCACAACCTCAATTACTCATGAAACGAAATTACACAATCAATCAAAGAATGTCCAATGAGTACAGATCAAAAAGTTTTGCCAACTGCATAATGATAAGTAAAATGTAAACGCAATGGGCATATCGACAAAAATGATAACGACAATTCAATAATTATTTTAATGCGACTTCGAAAGGCCAAGTTTTCACACTTACAGTCGTGAAAACAAAAACGAAGGTAAGTGTGCAAATGACGCAAAGAATAAAAGTGTCGTTTATTTGAGAATTGCGACTAAAAAATAATGTTTGCAAAACATTGGTGTAGGCATCTTATAAGACAGTGAAAAAAATGTGAATTGGCTGCCAATAGTACCAAATGAATGTATAATGTTATTTATTTATACCATGTATGTCACTTCCTTTTAATATTAGGGCCGCCTGACACTTTCTTATTTTGTAATTCTTTTCTTTAATTATCTTCAGGGCCTACATGTACTTCCTTCTTCAATTCACTTTGTC
>SNQJ01S0029008.1:155315-174169 GCA_010110895.2 Picea sitchensis | reverse complement strand
ATAATGATATTTATTTATACCATTTATGTCACTTCCTTTTAACATTAGGGCCGACCTAACACTTTCTTATTTTGTAATTATTTTCTTTAATTATCTTCAGGGCCTACATGTACTTCCTTCTTCAATTCACTTTGTCATCTTCAAAAATTTATTTCTCCTCAACCATGAGGATCCATGTGACGTGACACATAACACCAGAAACAACATGATGTATACTATCCATCCATGGGTGTTGTATATGAATTTTCATTGTCCTTCATGTCCAAATACCTTAATCAATATTGTGTTCCAAAACCCATGACTAGGGTTGACATCAATGACAACAACCAATATTCCAACAATTTGACCTATTTTTGGGACTTCGACAGGCTGTCGAAGGTGGAGCACAAGAAGAAGCAGAGATCACAGGATCTTGACCCCGTTTAGGGCCCTTTTTGGGATTTGGGATTATGTAATGGGTATGGGAATGTCGACCCATGGGTTTACCCATGCTTAGGCCTATCTTGTAATGTATAAATAGAAGTCTAGGTGATGTAGTGAAGGGGAAATGAATGGCTAAGTGCCTTTTGGCTATATGCAAGTAATGGTCATAGTTCGATCTATGTGATAGAAAGTGATAAGTGCTGAGTGGAGAGTGATTTTGTGCATACTGTATAAGGCTTGCAGAGCTAAGTGAAAGAGAATGTAAGAGATTGAGAAGAGGATTAGTGTTGTGACCCAGCTGGGGGAAGGAGCATCTAGCAAAGTACACAGATATCCTATCCTATATGGATTAGGGTTTTTGTTTCTCTGTTCATGTAAGAGGATTGAATAAAGCTAAT
This sequence comes from Picea sitchensis, assembly GCA_010110895.2. Taxonomy (NCBI): domain Eukaryota; kingdom Viridiplantae; phylum Streptophyta; class Pinopsida; order Pinales; family Pinaceae; genus Picea; species Picea sitchensis. Next base: position 173,348 of record SNQJ01S0029008.1, on the reverse strand, counting down.
AAAGAATATGAAGAGTTGGTGGACGTAGCCCCAGGGTGGGGGTGAACCATGTACATGTTGTGTTGCTCTACTTTGTGCAATGTGTTGATGTGTTTATATGTTTACTTTCTTAAGTGCTTTGATATATATGAATGATAGATAGATATATTAATGTTTTGTGCTTAATAATAAGGATGAATGCTAGATCTGACCCATGTGGATGTTCTTAGTGCTTGAATATAGTATATATGGTTGAATACCACGATGCGTTGTAATTAGGGATTGTCTTCATTGTGAACTAAAGTTAAGTAGTGATGAATAATGACTTCCAAGTGCTCTGTTAAGGTGTTATAATCATAGATCTGTGTCCCAACTAAGGTTGCAGACACTAGAGTCCTACAACCACCCCTGCCTCTACCTCGGGTGAGACTTCATCTGCTTCGCAGGTGTTGCCGAAAGGGTTGGTAGTTAGGGTTTTGTTGGTGCATTGTTGTAGCATTGAACCCTGGGTTTTCCCCTATGCCAACAAATGGTTCCGTTGCCAGGACCTGAAACTATGATTTTTGGGAACTGAGGAAAAATAATCTATGTGCGAAGATCAGACCTGAAACTGTGAAATATCTGTGCGTAGATCTATGGGCCTAGTGCATAGTATTCTACTTGATCTATGAATCTCAGTGCCAAGAAGAAGGGTCATATCTGAAGAAAAGAGGTAAGATATGCAAGATCTGTGCTCTAATAAAGGTAAGAATAGTGAAATTTTTTATATTTGGAAGCTTTGTGCTCTGCTAAAGATAAGATTAGTGGAATTTTTTGTTTCTAAAGTATGGATCTAGGTATGTTTGATAAGATTTGTCCTAGCTTGAAGACTAAGGCACTGATAGATGAAAGAATATTTGATATGAATAGATCTGATAAGAATAGTGAAATATATGTTATATGTATGCATAGAAAGAATGTTTGGACTAACAAATGGATGCAGGATCCTAGAAAGAAATTTTTGCAGGTTAACTACCATAATCCTAGTGTGTAGTACAAGAAAGGATGGGGATCATTTAAGAGAAAACTAGGATTAACCCTTTGTTATAGTTACAAAAGACCGAGGCATCTGGCTGAGGAATGTCCTGGTAAAAGACCTAGTTTCCTTTGTTGTAAAGCTATGGACCATGAAGTTTTAGATTTCCCTAGAATGATTGTCAAGATTGAAAAAATGAATATGAGACAAGAATACCATAAGAAAGGTCAAGCAACTAAGACCATGGAAGAACCTCAGAAAGAATCAAAGACTGTATTGTTGCAAATGAAAGAAACCCTGAATGACCACCAAGATACTAATCTGTCAGAGATCTTAAAAGAGAAAGAGAAAATTGAAGTAAGAATATGAGACTTCGACATTGATTGCATTCTGGATGAAGAAACGCATGTTAATATTATGACAAAAAGAACTTGGGAAGCTATAGGAAATCCTGTTATGATTCCTTCATTGGGAGGAATAGGATTATTTAGAGGAAAGATGATAACCCTATGTGGAAGACTCACTCATGTATCTATGAGTTCTCATGGAGCGTTGACAAAGGAAGAATTTGAAGTTGTTAAATTTATTGAGAACAACGCCCCATTTTATATATTACTCGAAAAACCTTGGATTGAAAAGGATCGGGCCAGAAGGAAAGAGAAGAAATATTAGAGCAGAAGAAGCAAGAGTTGAAATATCTCATGACTAGAAGGATCTCACACTTGATTGAAGAATAGGAGAAAAGATTGAATCTATTTAAAAATAGAGACTTGGATGTCGAAGTTTCAAGAACTCAAGAAGACTCACAGAAGACTGAAGCACCTACCTCAGATAGAGAAGAGGTATTTCCCTTGAAAGAATCTCAACAGTGCAAAGTTACTATACCAAGAGAAGATATGAATTAGAATCAAAAGAGGAATATCGAGACGAAGCTCACTAGGAAAAAGGATAGAAATCTTAGTAAGAAGAAATCCAAGATCGAAAAGTTATAGAAGGTTCCAGAGGGAGCTTCGCAGAAGGAAAAATTGCAAAACTGAAACTTCACCAAAATATCAGAACAACGTGACATGGAACTTTGCCATGACGAAGCAATATAGTCGTTGGGAATAGTATAACCATTGGACTGACACCCCGAATGGGTAGAAAGGCATTTATGGACAGGAAGCTCACCATCAGACCGTTGGGACCACGACATAATGGACATAACTGAGTTAATGAAGGTTGCTCGCCCATTAGAGATATTTGTTGCTTCATTATCTATTTATTTTGTCGAGCCTTGCACAAAGAATTTTTTTTCCAACCGTGATTATCTGATCTCAGAGATTAGTTGATTTTATACAGTCATCATCACGCTATCACCATCCATCATGTAGCATTGAGAAGTTACCCTTCAAAAATGAGATATTCAACCACGAGCGTGTATGTCCAAAGAACTTAGTGCAGTAGAAGAGTATGTGAAGGAGGTACTCATTGACCTCATGACTGAAAGAGTAATTTTTGTAGGTGTACAAGCATCATTGATGAGAGGAGTTCAAGCCTCTCCATCGACTGCTCACGGATCTGGACCATCTCGACCATCAGAAGAAAAGAGAACCAAGCACAAAGATGACCTAGCAAATGCGAATCTAATCTCGGCCATATTTCCCGACTACATCCCACCTCTGGCCGATGTGGTGAGTCGTGATAGTGTGATAAGATATTTCGAGTACACCATGGTTACTATGTACCTCCCTAAAGGGATACGCACAGTTCGAGCACAGCAGGACAAGATCTCCATGTTGAAGTTTAGCGACTTCAACTTAGGAGACCGAAAGAACCATAGCATTCTTGCGCCATATAAATACTTGAACAAGACAAAGGGGAAGAACTCAGACATAATCTCCCAGCTGTGGAGGATGAACCTCGCACAATCCACCCTACTGAATGTAATGAAAATCCCACACTTCGTAAGGCACCAGGAATTTAATGCCTATGTCAAGCTACTAATTTCATGTTACCATGGTGGATACTTATGGATATACCATCGTATCACAGTTGATATAACGTTGATCCATAGGATCACCAGATTAAGTATGCAAGGACTTGATCCACGAGACTTCTATCCAGGAAAATCCATAGATCGTGAACTAGCACAAAAGATCAAGGATACCTACGGTGATGTTGAGAAGGGGACACGAGGCTACAAGGTAGATTCCATCCAGAATGGTGTAGTGCAGCTAGCATGCCAATTAATCACAGGGAAACTAGTAAGGAATAACTGACCTACATAGGTCACAGGCTTTGTCGTTGACCTTGCAGGGAAGTGTGTGGAAGGTCTACAGATGAACTGGGAGAAGTACCTAGTTAATCATCTTGAACTAGGCTATCGCGAAGCACAGGATCAGGGATATGAGTTCCATTTTATATGGTTCCTAATCATCATCGTGTTTTTTTCATGGGAGATATCAGAAGGTGCGACCTTCCTAGATATTGATCCATTCGAGCCACTTGCTGCGAAGTTCACCATGCTCTGGTACTCAAGCGATATGGGGAAGTAGTGGTAGTCAAACACAGTCTTTCATACATATTATCTCCAGCTTAAGAGATCCATCAAAGCTGAACCTCGCATGACTTTGAAAACCCTAGAGCGGTTCTGACCCCTCATGAAGTTCCATGCAAATCGGCACTTCATCTATATTACTGCGCAAGCAGATGAACATAAGGAGCATATTCAATCATACTACAAGCTCATGGAGGAGGAACTTGAGGATATCACTAAGGACTGGTCAGTAGACCTCCTTATTCCTGTTGACCCTGTAGAGATGTCTGACCTTGATAGCCCAAAGGCTGCACACAAAGAACTTGATACACCTAGACCCAGCAGAAGGAAGAAGACCAAAGAATTCCAAGACTTAAGCAATGCCTCAGAAAAGACTACCTCAGTATCACCTGGCCTAGGGGGTGTTGACGAAGAAGAAGAGATAAATGGAAAAGAAGATGAGAAGAAGAAAGGTGAAGTAACACCACCTAAAGATGAGGCTGATCCCCTAAAGAAAAGGAAGGTTTCTCCCAAGAATCCCCCTTCCCGGAAGAAATCCAGAGCCACTTTGACTAAGATGCAAACTGTTCTCACTGTCGATGATTTTGATTTCATCATCACAGTTGTGAACGACACTTCGTAGGAAATATTGGAGAAACAAGAATCCAAGCAAGAGGAGATGTATGATATAATTGAGGTCGAACTTTGAGGGGTACAACAGGCCCTTCAGTCTAGTCGTGTAGTTTCCTCTGTGCCCCTGCCATCAGGAGAACCAAAGTTGGGAGATGAGCCAACCCAACTTTGTTGTCTAGTTGATGCGACTGAAGCTCATCTTCATCATGTGCAAAGAGAAATATAACAAGACACCCAGGCCTTGAAGCAAGTGGAAGAAGTAATCATAGAACAACGCCAAGTTGTAGAGCAAGAGAAGGTAAAATTGGAAGAGGAGAAAACACAAATTCGACAAGAAAAATAACAGTTTCTCACAGAGCAACTCGAAGTGAAAGAAGCAGTCAATAGAGCACTCCACATTGTGACAGGATTAGAGCCATGGACAGAATACTGAGTCTCACATCAAGTAGAGAATCTTGAGGAAGCTATCCAACATATACAAAAATGAATAATAGACTTAGAGCTCCGCATAGTGCCCAATTCCCCGCAAGATGTAAGGGATCAAAGAGAAGCAACTGCTCAAGGAACGGTTAAGAGGATAAAGGCCCTTGCCTTGGAATGAAAACAACTGAGTGATCACAGTGCCCATACATATGAGCAACTCACTGAGAATCCAAAACTGAAGGCACTAGAATCCCAACTCCAAGAGGCAAAGTATCAAGCAGAAACAATACAGGTGCAGTTGAAGCCCCTGTCAGTTGTTGAAAGAATGAAGTGATCCCAAGAGAAATGCACTTCCTAGCAGCAAATCCACACCATTCAGAGAAATTTCATGGAAGTGACTCAGAGGATCCAACCTATACAGGATGAGGCTTACCAATTGTTCACAGAGATCGAGGGATGAGGAGCAGAATTGGAGCAAGTCCTTACTGCAACTGAACAACGTTTAGAGGGAGTTGTTAATGAAGAAGTCATCCAAGAGTTCCTTGAATAGGAGTCCATGGAACAACAACAAGTCGAAGAAGCTCAAGCCAAGCTTGAGGATTTTGAGGCAGAATTAACTAGATAAGAGTGACTCGGGATGAGTCACATGTGAGTTTTGGGGGCTTGTTGGCCCTTGACCAAGTTTTGAGGATTCTTGGTCATGTTTGACCTATTTTTGGGACTTCGACATGCTGTCGAAGGAGGAGCTCAAGACGAAGCAGAGATCACAGGATCTCAACCCCTTTTAGGGCCCTTTTTGGGATTTGGCATTATGTAACGGGTATGGGGATGTCGGCCCATGGGCTTACCCATGCTTAGGCCTATCTTGTAATGTATAAATAGAAATCTAGGTAATGTAGTAAAGGGGAAATGAATGGCTAAGTGCCTTTTGGCTAGATGCAAGTAATGTTTGTAGTTCGATCTATGTGATCAAAAGTGCTAAGTGCTGAGTGGAGAGTGATTTTGTGCATAATGTATGAGGCTTGTAGAGCTAAGTGCAAGCGAGTGTAAGATATTGAGAATAGGCTTAGTGTTGTGACCTAGCTAGGGGAAGGAGGATCTAGCAAAGTGATTAAATCTCCTGTCCTATGCGGAGTAGGGTTTTTGTGGCTTTGTGCATGTAAGAGGATTAAATAAAGCTAATAAAGAAGATGAAGAGTCGGTGGATGTATCCCCGGGGTGGGGGTGAACCACGTACATGTTGTGTTTCTTTGCTTTGTGCAATGTTTTGATGTGTTTATATGTTTACTTTCTTAAGTGCTTTGATATAGATGAATGATAGATAGATATATTAATACTATGTGCTTAATAATAAGGATGAATGCTAGATCTGACCCATGTGGATGTGCTTAGTGCTTGAATATAGTAGATCTGGTTGAATACTGTGTTGTGTTGTAATTAGGGATTGTCTGTGTTGTGAACTAAGGTTAAGTACTGATGAATAATGATTGTTAAGTGCTCTGTTAAGGTGTTATAATCACATATGTGTGTCCCAACTAAGGTTGCAGACACTAGATTTCTATAACCACCCCTGCCTCTACCTCGGGTGACTCTTCATCTGCTTCGCAGATGTTGCCAAAAGGGCTGGTAGTTAGGGTTTTGTTGGTGCGCTATTGTAGCATTGAACCTTGGGTCTACCCCTGTGCCAACAATGAATCTTCTCGTACCTCGACCACTTGACAAAGAGATCCTCACATGTGTTATCATATGGGAAGCTATGTTGTTCCATTAGAGCCAAGAGGATCTCTCTTATGTCTACTACATGTGCTCGATACTTGACTATTCGAGCACTTAACTGTTGTAACATGGCTCGAGCTCTGATCGGGTGCTCCATGAACTGTTGCATCTATCTTGGTGCCATGTATGCCACCTTTTCTATTTCAGTAGCCCATGATGAGTCTTGTTTAGTAAGTGAATTGACTATGTCGTGTAAGTCAACAAAGTCATCGGGTGTGTCGAATTTGGGGAGGCTGATGTCTCTCATTTCCCATTTGATCTCTGTCCATCATTTCTCACACTCACCCAATTTCTCTTGGATTTATCGATGAGGTTCCTGAGCCATTTTTGCCCAATATTCGGTTGATTTCCTTATGCGGTCGATGTTGTTTTCCCTTAGCACATGGATGTCGGTCCCTTCAGCATCATGGCCCTTTTGTACAGCATTGATATAGTCGATCATTTCAACAGCTTGGTGTGCTTTCTCATACCACCTCTCCATATCCTTGCATGGGCTAGTGCCATGAGGGTGTCTTCTTGAAGCTAGGCTATCCTTGCAGTGAATAGGTGGTGTTCATCTATAAATTTTTTGTAGGTCTCCTGGAATTCTCTCCTTAGGAACATCACAGCTTGTGTGGTGTCCTCATAATTTTTTTCCAAGTGGTGCAAATGTTCTAATTCCTTCAGAGAAAGATCGATCTCCTTTTCATCCCTTTTCACTCTATCGAGGGTGGCATTTATGATTTCCATCCCTGTGTTGATAAGTTTAGATGTCTTGGCATGCTCTATGTTGATCATTTTTTCCTCCGTGGTGATGAGGATGAAGCGATCTAGAGTGATCCTCCTCTTCTTGGTGGTTCTTTGAATGATATATATCCTCTTCCGGTCATAAGCGATGGAATGTATGTTAGCGACTTCATCCATGGGTTCGAGGATTTGTTGATATCCCCAGGTAAGCATATTTCTCGGGATCCCGATGGTATATATTTGTTCAATAATAGGCTCTTGAACTTCCTCCATGTGTTCCAAAGGTCCAGTTTCTGTTTTTTGTTGATCAGTAAGTTGAGCACTGATTGAAATTGAGGGGTCAGGGGTAGGCTTGGTGCTTACTTGATAATCTTCCATTGAGACATCGATTTCCTACTATGGAGATTATTGTTGGCCCTTGAACAATTTTTGAGGATCCTTGGTCATGTTTGACCTATTTTTTGGACTTCGACATGTGATCGAAGGAAGAGCGCAAGTTGAAGTGGAGATCGTGGATCTCGACCCATTTTTAGGGATTTTTTGGTTTTGGGATAATGTAACAGGTATGGGAATGCCGACCCATGGTTTTACCCATGTTTAGGCCCATTTTGTAATGTATAAGTAGAAGTCTAGGCGATGTAAGCTACGGGACTTTGCTAAGTGCTAAGGAAGTAATTGACAGGTTGGTGAGCTAAGTGTGAATAGTTGTAAGTGATTTTTGCATATTGTTTGAGACTTACAAGGATGAGTGCAAGTGATTGTAAGAGACTGTGGAAGGCTTTTTGTTGTAACCTAGCTCAGGGAAGGAGGATCTAGTGGAGTGTGCAGATCTCATGTCCTATGCAGAGTAGCGTTTTTGTGGCTCTGTGCATGTAATTGATTGAAGAAGCTAATAAAGAAGACAAAGAGTTGGTGGACGTAGCCCCAGGGTGGTGTGAACCACATATATCTTGTGTTGTCAATGCTTTGTGCGATTTATTGATGTGTTTATGTATTTACTTGCTTAAGTGCTTAATATAGATGAATGATAGATAGATGGGTTGTTTCTTTGTGCTTAATCATGAGAGTGAATGCTAGATCTGACCTAGATGAATGTGATTAGTGTTTGAATCTTCTAGATCTGATCTATTTCTTCATGCTAAGTGCTCCTAGATGTTAGATCTAGTTGAATAATGTGATGCTCTATAAGTAGGTTTTTATCTGTGAAGTAGATATTGGTTAAATATTGATGAAATATATTGCTAAGTGCTTTGTCGAGGTGTTACAATCACAGATTTGTGTCCCAGGTACATTTGTAGACACTGGAGTCCTGCAACCACCCCTACCTCTACCTCGGGTGAGATTTCATTTGCTTCACAGGTGTTTCCGAAAGGGTCGATAGTTAGGGTTTTGTTGGTGTGCTCTTGAGTGTTGAACCCTGGGTCTACCCCTGTGCTAGCAAATGGTTCTGTTGCTAGGACCTGAAACTATGATTGTTGGGAACTGAGGAAGAATATGCTTTGTGTGTAGATCTGTTTCCCTAGTGCATAGTATTCCACTTAATCTATGAATCTTTGTGCTATGAAGAGAAGTCCGATATGAAGAAAAGAGGTAAGAGGAGTGAAAACTTTTATATCTGAAAGCTTTGTGCTCTGATAGAGATAAAAGTGTGAATTTTTGAGGTAAGATCTATAAGATTTGTGCTTTGTTAGAAGTGAATAACGGTAGTTATATTTAATGGTAGTTGTGATTAAGGGGGAATAACGGTAGTTTTATTTAAATGGGGGTCGATTGGGCATGAGAGACAAGTCAGTTGGATAACGGATAGGTTATCCAGTACTAAATGGCCAACGGATCACTTGAGGATGAGATGGCGGGTGACGATGACTGAGGGATATGGACGGGTGATGTAGAAGCTATCGATTGGAGGTAAAAGTCATAATAAGGGGCTTGCCACGAGAGAATAGGGGGGAAGGACTGACAACAGTTATGGGACATGACCAGTTCGGGAAAGGTGGAGGGTGACGTCCAGTGGTGACGGAGGTTTGTCATATAATAGATGGTGATGAGACTTGGGGCAATAGATTGACGCCATGTATAACAAGGGACTCGCCAGAGGAAGAAAAGCATTCTGGACCCCCCCCCTCAATTAAAGGTAGTTCAATAGGGGGGGTCCGAAAAACAATTTGAGCCATTGATCTGAGTGTTTGTTTCCTGGTCCCAGATATTTGCGTTCCTTTTATCACTCATTCCGGACCCCCCCCTCCATTAAAAGCAGAACAGACGGCTGGGTCCGAAATCCAATATTGACCGTTGATTTGAGTGCTCAATATTGAGTCATCCAGATGAGTGTGATTCTTATCATCGATTCTGGACCCCCCCCCCCGGTTAAAAGAAGAACGGTCAGGGGGGTCCGGAATGCTCTGTCCACCGTAGATCTGGGCGCCACGTTTGGGACCATTGATATGTGTAAGGGGCTTAAGTGGGGGGCGGAAAAACACATGCGCCAGGGAAAAACTTAGGATAAATGATTTTTATGGGTTTTTCCAAGGTTTTCCAAGTAGACACCACCAAGGGGTTAGGAAAACAATCCTTTTAAGCATCTGAAGACATGGTACAATACTTACATCAAACTGGTTCTTATTGAAATGAAGCAACAAAGCAACTAGCCTACATTCTAACCTATCTTCCTATGACAATTAACCTAGATTAAACTATTGAGTTAAGAATTTACTCTACCCTGAGGCTATCTGACCAAGATTAGACAATCTGTCCAGATTTATTCACTAATCTACCTAGACACTTTGGCTAAGATTAAACTGTTTATCCAAATTCATTCACTACCCTATAAACATCAATTTAAAAAGAAATTGGCCATGCTTGAAAGGTATGGACCAAGTTAATATTATTGCATGGGGATTTTATTGAAATCTTTTATGCCTTCTTTTCTTTTTTCTTTTCTTTCTTTTCTTTTCTTTCTTTTTTCTTTTCTTTCTTTTCTTTTCTTTCTTTTTTCTTTCCTTTCTTTTCTTTTCTTTTTCAAATTATTTGCAGAATGAAATATCATTTGTCAACCACAGAATACTAAAGACAGATAATATCCAAGTCACCAATTGATTCTATAAATTATAGGATGATAACAGTGGCTCCACCTGGGGATGGTACTTACCCTGTGAAGTGCCAAGAATCCGGGTTCCTGTCCTTCTGAAAATTTCTTCCTAGTAGCCTTCGTTGGTTTTATTCTCAAAAATGGGAAAAAAATTGGTCAGCATCTTAGGGCCTTCTCTTCGGGCTTCAACCAACTGACTAGTGTTCTTCACTCAGAAAATGCAAGCGAAAATAAAAATAAGAACGGTTTTGTACAATGGAGAGTGAAAAATTGAGTCTCTACTGAGGTGGCACATAATGTTTCAGCATTCTACCATTTATAGGTCCTCCTGGCAGATCTGTCCCATCAGCGGTGTTTAGTAAGAAAGCGGTGTTCCCCCTGAATGCTTGAATCACATATCGACCCCTCCACAGACTATCAAATTTTCCATGCTTTCCCTTGTCTTCATTTCTGGCGTCCCATCTCAGCACCAAATCTCCTAGTTCAAAATCATCTTCCTTGGTTCTTTTGTCAAAAATCTTTTTGATGCTTTCTTGGATTACCTGAGTCTTATTGAAAACTTCCTCCCTAGACTGTTGTAAATGGATCATCTGGTTGATCCTTCTCTGTGAGTCATTTGGCTCGACTTGTACGTCTTGAAGCAACTTCATGACATGGACTCCTAAGGAAGTGGGGAAAACTGCTTCTGTGCCATAGACCAGCTGATATGGTGACATACCAATTGACCTTTTGGTGGTCAGTCTATCAGCCCATAACGCGAACACCAACTTGTTGTGCCATGATTTCTTGTTTTCCTTCAATGTTTTCTTGATGATATTTACCAAGGTTTTGTTTGAATATTCTGCCAGCCCATTCCCCTAAGGGTAGTAGGTTGTGGAATGCCCAAAACCAATGTGATACTGGTTGCAGAAATCTATGAGCTTCTTCGACTGAAAAGCAACTGCATTTTCAGTTATAATCTTTCTAGGACATCCAAAGCGAGACAAAATATTATTTTCAAGGAATTTGATAATAATAGAGTCAGTGGCTTGCCTGCTTGGTACTGCTTCAATGCATTTGGTAAAATAATCAGTGGTAGTGAGAATCCACCTGTGCTGGCCTGAAGAAGGGGGGTGTATTTCTCCAATGAAGTCTAGTCCCCATTGCTAAAAAGGGGCTTCAACTGAGATCGGTTTCAGGGGAAGAGGAAGGAGTTTCCTTTTGCCTTCAAACAGCTGACATCGATGACATCCAGTCACTTTATAATGTACATCGGCGAATAGGGTGGGCCAATAGAATCCAGCTCTGAGTATTTTTTTGGTTGTGACCTTCCAGTTCAGGTGGCCACCACATTCTCCTACATGAAATTCTTGTAGCACATTGTCAGCTTCATCTTTCAATAAACAATTTAACAGAATGCCTCCAGGATATTTCCAATACAAATTGCCTTCTAGGATACAGAATTTTAAGGCTTTCAACTTTAAAAATCTAGCTTTAGTCTTAGTCAAACCAGGGGGAGGTTGTAAATTTTGCAAAACGAATATAATGTTTGCGTACCATGGAGATTTGAGAAATACCTCTCTCACGCTTGGAGTCGCCATCTCGCCCTGTTCATCTGCTGTAACTAAAAAGTTAATGTCAAGAGCATGGAAATTTGATTCAGCCATTAATTTCGCTAGGCCTTGACCCTTGATTAGTTTTTTAGGCTTAATCTCTATATCGTATTCTAAAATGACAGCAATCCATTTTCCCCTTCTTCCATCAAGGTTGTCCTGGGTTAAAATGTCTTTTACTACCGCATTCGGAACATATGCAATGGTATGAGAATGGAGAATGTAGACTCTAAAGTCCTTTATGGCTTTTACCAAGGCAAAAACTTGTTTCTCCAAGATCTTGTAATTCAGAGCAGCGTCTCTTAATGCTTTACTAAAGAAAGCTATGGGTTGTTCATACCCTCTGTTGTTCTTTTGTAGTAATACCATTGCCATAGTATGTTTGAAAGTGAAAGAAAAAGGATAAAAATCCTTAGTAAAATCAGGACTGATTAAGACAGGGGCCTCGGTGAGTGCTCGTTTGACTTGTTCGAAAGAATGTCTAGACTCAGAGTCCCATTTTATTTTCACATCCTTTTTTATCATATTTGTAATGTTTCTAAGGAGCTCGGCCAGATTGGGAACGAATCTTCGTAGAAAGTTTATTCTCCCGATAAAAGACTGTAGTTCTTTAAGGTTTCTTGGGTGTTCTAATTTTTGTATTGCCTTGATTCTGCTGGGGTCAATTTTGATTCCATCCTTGGAGATGATGTGTCCTAGGAGTTTTCCTTCCTCCAGCCTGAAAAGTATTTTCTTAGGATTTAAATAAATCCCAAACCTTCTACATTTCTCGAAGACTCATCTGAGGTGTTGCAGGTGTCCATCATCGGATCGGAAAAACATAGTTACATCATCTAAATAGATGACAATAAACTTACCTAATTCTTCCACAAAGGTGATATCCATCGCTCTCTAGAATGTGGCTCCTACGTTCATCAGACCAAAAGGCATTTTCACATACATGAAAGTGCCCCATGGTGTGGTGAAAGCGGTTTTGTCTTGGTCATCTGGGTGGACGAGGACCTGATTGTAACCCGAGAAATCGTCCAGCAAAGATATTCGACTGGATCCAACTACCCTTTGAAGGATGTGGTCCATCTTTGGCAAGGGGTAATTATCTTTCAGGGAGACTTTATTCAGATTTCAGAAATCTATGCAAAGTCTAATTTCCCCAGATTTCTTACATGTAGGGACCAAATTAGAGACCCATTTAGAAAAACGCAACGGGACTATGATTTTGGCGTCATACATTTTTTTGATTTCCTTTTCTATTAGAGGGAGCAACTTGGGATTTATCCTCCTAAGTTTCTGTCTGAATGATTTTTGGTCTTCCTTTATTGGAATCATGTGTTGTATGATGTTGGTATCATAAGCTTTCAAATCCTCATAACCCCAGGCAAAGACATCTGAATATTCTTTGAACAGCTCAATGTATTTGATTTTTTGCTTAGGGGGCAGTGATTTGGACAATTTGACTATCCTGGGTTTCTCCTCAGTCCCTATATTACAGTCTTCTACCTCTTTTCCATGTGCTTCAATTTTGGGTTTTTTGGCTACGTCTTTAAAATCAAACAAGTCCTCTAAAGGAACTAGACCCCTAGGAAAAACATTGTTTTTCAAATGTAAAACATCGGCATCCATTTCGTCATCACCTAATTCTCCCGAATCTACACTATTTACACTATCAATTTCAAAATCATATCTATTTACATTTTCATCTTTGTTCTCTACATATATATTTGTACATTCAAAATCATTTTTACATTGCAAAAAGTCTTCGATTTGATCATCATTTCCAAACACTTGCCAGTACCTGATATTGTAGGGAATGGTTGGTCTGCATTTCACCTCAATAGTGTATGGGCGAGTTGAGCGGAAAGGAATCTTACATGTGGCTGCTGACGTGGCCAATCTGTCCGCCAGAATGTTTTGTCCCCTCGGCATTACCTGCAAGTCAAATCCGGTAAAACATCTAAGGGCATCAAGAACAACATTCTATAAGCTCTAAGACGTGGGTGTTTCGCAACGTACTCACTTTTTATTTTCTTGATTATCAACTCAGAATCACCTCTTACCATAATCTGTTTAGCGCCAACTCTTTTCAAAAGCTTCAGACCGAGCATCAAGGCTTCATACTCGGAAATATTGTCAGTGCATTGGAAATTTAATTTGTAAGAATGGTTTTCTGAATACTTGTTTCTGTGATTATGCAGCCAAACTCCTGCTCCAGCTCCTTCTTTGCTCACTACTCCATCAAAATCCATGCTCCAGAAATCTGTCGGTAATTCCTTAGTTATCACATTCTTCATCCTTGGTACCTCAATGGTTTTTTGGCCTTCATATTGACTAGACGTATCTTCTGCCAACTGAGTATCTTGTTCTCCCGTGTCACCATCATTGTACAAGATAAAAGAATCCAAGTCAGAATGCACAGAGTAAAGGGGATAGTTGTGCGGTTTTTCTTGGTTATTGACCATGTATTTCATCAACGTTTCTCTGTATAACCTTCTTTGTTGCCCGAAAACTGGGATAGTGGCATAAGACATTTCTAGCTGTAGGGTACCTCTCAGCTTAGCCCCCCAAGACCAAGATAGAAACATTCCATACTTGGAAGGAATGTCTACAACTACCACATCCATTACCATGCTCTTCGCCAGAATCTGAACCAAGGTGATGCATAGGTCCTTGATCAAACCAATACATCTGACTTTATTGGAGTCGAATGAGTGTAAATCCTTGTAAGGTCTAGTGACCTCCAGTCCCAGTTTCTCCATTACTTCTTTAGGCATAAGATTGTGAGAAGCACCCGAATATAGCATAGTGTTATGCAGGATCAGGTCATATATGTTTAGATTGATGTAAAAAGGAGCGACATCACCAGTATCATCTCGACCATCTACTTCAGGTCCGAACAAAAATTTGGGTTGATCATCAGTAAGGTTAACAGTATCTGAATGATTGGTTGATTCAATGGTTAAGGCCTTCGTGCCTATGTCAGGTTCAATGGTCAGTGCTTTGATCACCTGTGAACGATAAACGTCTTTGTTCATCAACTCTGAAAGTGGGATGGGAATTTTTACTTTGGCTAATTCCCCCTCAAGGCTAAAGGGTGTAGGATCTCTGCCTTTTCTCATCAATTCTGGTTTTTCCACCATGCTCTTCTAGCTAGAAGTACTTGGTGGGTCAACAGGTGAAACCTCGGGTTGTGACGATCTTTTCAGAATAGTAAGGTTTTTCTTCGTAGGAGCTTCGGCAGTACTCTTCTCAGGAATATTTTCGGTAGATGGCTCAGAGGTCTTCTTGGTTTCGGTCACCTTCCTCGTTTCAATCGTCTTTTTTGGGGAACTCCCTTATGTCTTTTTACTCCGTAGGTTATACTGTCGGTGTACCTCCAAAATGGAATTTTCGAATGCCTGTTTTCCTGCATCCTCGGCTTCTTCACTTACCTTCATTTGATTGAGAAGGAAAATTTCTTTCTCTTCTTGGGTAAGGAAAATAGCTTCGTTATCGTGAATGCCCATCAGATTTATGTGGGTATCCTCCAATTCCTCAATCACTTGCTCCCCTTCATCAGCATAATTTTCTTGCAAAGGAGGTCTGATCTACTGATCCAGACCTCTCTACTCTCTTTGATCCCTAGGATCTCTCTGTCTGATCTGAGGAGGGTTTCTCCTAAATTTAGGATTCTGGACCTAAGGAGCTGGTGGGTTTTCTCTTGGAGGATTTTGGTCTGACACGATAATTCTTTCCATCATTCTTTCCATTGCTCTGGCCAAAGAATCCAATTTGGAATATGAGGTTGATGTGGAAGGTTCTTCTTTAATTGTGACTCTCCTCTCCGACCTCTGACGTGCCCTTTTTGCCAATAAATTGGCCTCCACACTTATTACACTTTTCTGCATGTCTTCCAGGGTGGTGGAATTTCTTTCCCTTAACTGGTATGACATGTCAACATCAAAACCATCAGGGAATTTTATCAATGCCAAACCTTGTGGAGGTTTGATTTCATTTGGGATTGCATTGTACAGGTTATTGAAATGAGTGTAGTAATCTTGTACTGTCTCACCTTGATTTCTTTTAATACTTTTGTATTCTGGAAATATTTGAAGAGGGTTTTTCTTTACCTCCCATCTGTCTAGAAAACTCCTTTGGAATGCAGTAAGGTCAAGGACTGAGACAACGCGCAACCCTTTGTACCATTTTTTAGTGTCACCTATCAAACTTTGGGCAAACAATCTCATTTGAACGTCGGCTTCGTCTACTTCATGCAGATCATAATAATGATTCATTTTATCTATGTGTTGTTGTGTGCTCAAAGGTCCCGTCACATTGAACTGTGGAAGTCTTGTTTGGTAGTCCTGGGGCATGTCATGAAGAGGTGGAGTCAACACCAAGGGAGCATATCGAGCTACCATGATGTGCGGAGGAGGTGGTATAACAGACCAGATTATCGGTGAGGTGGTAACTGATGACAGGGATGAGGAGGGGTTGGATAGCACTGAGGGAGTGATTTGTGGTTTCGCAGTGGGAGACAGAACTTCAGGGGTTTGGGGTTGTAAAATGGTTGAGTTGAAAGTGATTCTAGTCACAAAACTATCAGACCAGGTTCTAACCAGGCTCTGTTGGGAAAAGGTGTCAAAGTCAGGGTTTTGGAAGGTAACAAGGTCTCCTGAAAAGGAAAGGGACTTACGCAAAGAAATATGACTGACTGAGCCTTCGGCTACGGTCTTTTTCCTAAGCAACTGTTCTAGGTTATCTGTCACTATCGCAGGTTCTGGGTCTAGATGAGATCAAGTATAGACTTTCTTAGGAGCCATATTTCTTATATATATATATATATATATGTACAAATAATATGTACAAATCTAATCAACCTATAAACATTAATTTCTTCTCAAATTTGCAATATCCAGGAACAAACTTTCTTTTTAGGGGAAAGAAAACGTGAAAATAAATTTTTATGTTATGTTCCCCAGTATGGTCGCCACTATGTTATCACTTGGTAAATTTCCTAGAGGTTGACAGCAGAACAAATATACTAAGGTAACTTTATCCAACCACTTTTGAAGCTGAGATCTAGCCCTTCCAACCTCAGAGAGGGATCTCTCTATTAGATTTAGCTATGTTTCAAATTTCAAATATTAGGCTAGGTAAAGAAATAGGTCAGTTTTCGTTGTCAAAGTGTCTTTTCGAATTGGTTGAGATAGTCTACACATCCATTGGGCTATGGGGTCTGTGTTTTAATAAAATATGAAATACAAACCAGAAATGTAAAGGGAAAAAATTTCACAGGGCGAGATAATATAATCATTGGATCTTTTAGTAGCTTAAATGATGAACAGAAGAAAAGATGAGAAAGATAATTTCAACAAAGAAGCAGTTAAGAATTTCTTTATTGAAAACACCAGAAGATAAACACTAAAATCTTTCGAGTCAGAAACAGGGTATGCGCGATAAATCCTGCAACATTCATTACTCTTAAAGATTAGATGTAGAAAAAAAATTGATAACAAAATGAGAATAGCATTCGACTTAGAGAGAAAAACGTCACCAGTGAGTACATGCAAGAATCTTGTAAAAGTGCCTCCTTTTTATTAATGGAAGATCTCTTCAAAGATTACAGTCTGATAGTGTCAAGGTGTGAAGATAAACAACCCTCAATACTTCGAAAGGTGAAGTATTTATAACTCAAATTACAAAGATCCTGTCATTAATGATCAGGACGTGCTAAATCTATTTTTAGCCTAAATAACTTAACAAAATTCCTAAATCTAGGAACTGCTTGATGATGTGGTGCAACTGCACGCTGATTTCTGGGTGGGTCGTTGATGAAGCTTCTATACGACTTCATCTGACTGGACAACTAACTGTACTGGGACATCTCATCTGCTAATCGATCAGATCATAGATCTCCTCCCATCTAAGATGACTAGGCACGTTGAATTTGAGCAGTCTTTGATACACTTCGTCCATTTATGTGTACTTGGCGAATGTCGGCTTTGTGAGGAAGATGTATTGAATCTCATGTTGGATATTGATGTCCCACTGGAGGGCATCTAGGAATGCCTTTCCAGTGATGCTCCCTTGAATGCTTGCAAACTTTGAACTGTCCTTAGCCACTTCGGCTAATCTCTTCTTGTAGTCTGGGAGTGTCATCAATTTATCATTGATTACTTTCAAACCAGGAAGACCTTTCTTTTGGAGAGCTTTAATCTTACTGAAGAATTTATGTACCCCTAGGTCCATGGCCTGAACCTTTTCTTCCAACTGAATCATTAATCCTCTCTTGGTCAAAACTCTTTTG
>SNQJ01S0029008.1:104862-129239 GCA_010110895.2 Picea sitchensis | reverse complement strand
CTCAGCAAGTTGCAGCTTGCAAAACTGAGGTTGTAGCCTTATTATGAGTTGGTGCTCATATGTATGATACTGTAAAGAATGTAACTATTACTTATCATATAAAGAAAAATAGGTTTTTACCCTGCATGGGTTTCCTTGGGAAATATCTGTCTCTGTGTTTCTCATATATGTGAATGATGTTGAAAGGGCCATTGTTTATTTCCCTGCATTATTGTGATCATCATTCAGTGTCTCTACAAAGAGTTTAAAAGAACCATAATTGTTTAAGCACGGTAACAACTGATTCACTCCCCCCTCTCAGTTGTCCAACAATCATGAGGGTATGGAATTTGAAGAGGTATCTATCTAAATCGAAGTAGACATCAAGCAAGAAGTCCATAGTGGACACGATTTCCATTAAAAAGTTTAGGTTTTTTTTTTTTTTTTTTTATGTATTGTCAATCAATACTTTTTCTAGGCCAATATATTAGAATTTACAGCTTTATGATTTTTAGTTTTGTGAAGGAAAATGTAAGAACAATACAAGTTGTAGGTAAACTCTTTACAATTTTTGGAAATTTTGAATCTTTGATATCAAACTATTCGTTTGAATTGTGTTAACTCGTTGTATAGTGTAGTTGCATCTTTCTTTTAATACAATTGCTACCTCTTTAATTTAAAATAAAGGAAGACTTTGCATCCCACACAATGTTTCATTATAATTTCATTCTTCTTTATTGCCAATCTCTTATTGCACCGACAATAGCGAGTTACATTGATAGTCTAGATATATGTGTTACATATGTAATGTTAATAAACTAAATTGAAAACACAATGAACTCTATAAAATATGTAGATCTATCATGTCTATAATGCTAATAAACTATATATATATATATATATATATATATATAAAAGGAGCTATGTAAAAATGAAAGATTAAAATAAACCTAAGCATAATAATAATAAAAATACATAATAGTAAAATAAACCAACATAGAGCACAAGGGGTTATCTCAACCAGTTGTTGTCAATGTTGTTGAGCATTTGGCTCATTCTATTTAAGTAGGTGCTCGATTTGAATCTCCTTGAGTGAGACACACTAGTCTATGCTGACATATTTACTAGATATGCCATCCATGAGTAGAGAAGCAACCATTAGATTTCCCATGAAATTTTACTTATAAGAAAAAAACCAATATAAATCCATCTCCTTTTTAATAGACCAATAAATTTGTACTTCATTGTTTTTTTTATCCCTTTCAATACTTAATATATCTATTTAAAATTAAAATAATTCTATGATGATATTAAACTATTTTATCCCATGCAAAGAACCTAACCTTGAAAATGGAAAACAATTATTTAATTGTAGGATGAGTAATCAAATTGATTATTTTATGTATACATTGTCGTTGGTATATATTTAATATTTTAAGTCAAAAAACAATAATGATTCTCTTTGGTGACAAAATCCACATGACATGATTTTCTTTGGTGTGGAAAAGCCTTAACATGCAGTACCATAGTAATACAATTGATTATTTTATGTATACATTGTCGTTGGTATATATTTAATATTTTAAATCAACAAAACAATAATGATTCTCTTTGGTGACAAAATCCAGATGACATGATTTTCTTTGGTGTGGAAAAGCCTTAACATGCAGTACCATTTCATTTATTTAAAAGCCCATGTTAAAGTTATTTTATAATTAAAAAATCAAACTCGATCTTAAATATCAAGACGAAGCCCTATGAATGAACTAAAATATTAAATGATTAAAGCCCTATGAATGAGCTAAAATATTAAAGCATAGGTCTTGCACAATTGAGAGACTCACTGAAGTCTCTTGTCCAATGTCAACGTGGGTACTAAAATTTATAAACTTCCACATATAAAACTAATATGCATAGAGTTTGAATAATAATTGATTATGTACTTGAACCGAAGCCACTTGAATATTTGATACAGAATAATATACATATTGTACAATGGTGGGTTTTTTATGTTTATGGTGTATAGATGATTGCAAAATGTGTATGGTGATGACATTTTGATATTTATTTAGAATTTTTATTAATGTTCAAATTTTATATTTAAATTAAATGTTTTTGTCTATGTTAAAAGTTTTTTAATGGTGGTTTTGGAAAGGACATTGTTAACGTTGATGTGAAGCAACTGTTTGATCTATGATCTATATATTTTATGGGTTGAACAACAAATTTTTCATCATTTATTTTATTTTATTTATTTATTTATTTTTCATATAAATTTTTGGGGGTGGGGTTTGAATTGCAAAGCATATTCTTTAATTGTGGTGTGATAACCTCAAATCTCCTCTTTTTCTTGGTCCTTTCTTGTGCTAGCTTTATTTAGTCCAATGACATCTTAGTAGATCGTTTAAGTGAGAGAAGGATCAAACAACATAATATCTAGTCCTTGGTCTTCCTAAAGGGTTCATGATGCCATGGAGGGCAAGTGAAAGATGGTCATTCAAAGAAGGACAAAATTTTACTAGTGTAACTATGGATTGAACAACTCATGAGATCTAGATTTGTATGAGTGAGACGCCTAATTTTTATAGCCATTCCAGCATCCCAAAATAGCTTCTGATGTACTCAGGATAGTTAAGTAGTGCATCATATTGGTGGTTCCTGAAAAATACCCATTAACGGGGGAGTGGACAATCCATTTCCAAAGGTTATTGATATCACAAAATCCAAGTGACAATTACCCTTTTAAATGTGTGGGCACAAACTCCTCGAGTGAAAAAGTGCATGTTCCTAATAAATGACCCTGATGCGCTTACTGGTGATGGTAATGCCACAATGCACAATACTTTTGAGAATGTGCTCCAGTTTGGAAATTTAGAGAATGGTTAAGGGGAGATGATTAATGCATTATTTGGACCAAATGTAGATGTTTTTGGAAGATAAACATTAAATGTCAAGTGGTGACAAAAATGGGTGTTAATAGATGCTCATTGCTATATGAACGTAGAAGGGAAACATATAGTGGAAATACATCATGTTTTTTTTCACAAGAAGGAATTAAGAGATCCTTCATTAGGAGATTACCTTTGGAAAAGAAGATTAAAGAAACTTGCAAACACAACGAAGGTTAAGTAAATATTTCTTAGTTTCACGAGGTGGGTACTCCTATGCTCATATAATGATCAAGTTTAAATAACCAAAAATATATGGCCTCATCATAATTTCAACTTTTAAATACAAGTGTACCATAGAAGAACAATGGGCCAAGTCATAATACATTTGAGGAGTAACTATGGTGATGATTTCTAGAAAGGGCATACATCCGAAACGAAGAAGGTCTAAATCTAGGAGGCCTCACTTATACAAACTCATGGATCTGTTGAATGGGAGATATACATGACCAAGATATTGCAACTTGGAATCTTGAACCATCGAACCTCAAGTATGAACTTGAATCTCCATGATGGGGTAATGAATCATAGTCTACCATGGGAGAAATCATCTTGTTAGAGATCAATGATGAAAATACCTACCAAATGTGAGGTATCCCACATAATGAAGATGATGGGTACCAAGGTAAGGTACAATACTAATAATGTGAATAAATGAGTTGAAGTGGAACACTAGAAGGAACCATCCAATTAGGATTTAATGATGCAAAGTATTGAATAGTGTGAGGTACATTGCCAATGAGTAAAAATAGAGAGTAAGGCACTCAATCTTAGCTAAAACCTTGGAGAAAATGTGTCATGGTTGATAGGGGAAGACCCATTGGAGGAAATATAATGGTGAAATACCTAGGTAAAAAAGGTATTGATAAGATGTTAATGCCAAGAATTAACATTGGGAATTGACTAAAACATTGGAAAAATGATGCAAGACTTCCCTTGTCACATAATGATAAGGTGAAAACGGTCATGGGAAGCATCTACATTAAGTAGATTCATGGTGGATTGACTCAAACAATAAGTGATATGGTGTGTGAGTAAAGGTAGGAAAATTGGATGAACAAAAAATCAATTTTGATAGGGTGAATGGGATTGAGAAAACTCACGGACCATGATAACCAAGTAGAAGGACACACGTGGGCGAGTATATGTAGATGCTTTAATTAAGGAAATCATCAAAGATTGCTCAACTCGTGTTGGAACACTCGAGAATAAGAAGTTGTCATTTTTTTTTTTTTTGGATTTTTCATAATTAGTAGAAAGAATGAAAAATTTAAAGAATCAATTTTGTGAGATTATAGGAGGCAAGTGCATTTATGCAAGAGATTGGTTCCCTAGTGTGTGTAGGAAAATATTGGAAAAAGTGTAGCAACACAACAAATGGGCAATGATATTAAGAACACCCTCACACACCTCTTCTAGAAAGGTGATAGTTTGCATGCACATGGTGCTTCCATGTATGGTAGTGGTAAGTGAAGGGAGCAATCAACATAAAGCTAGTGAAGCAAGCAATAATGAGTAAGATGGCAAGGACACCACAACACAAAGTAGAGCAACAAACATAATCATAAGTGGGATCCCAAAAGTATTATGGCCTAAACTTTATATAGGTAGTGAATGAGGCTCAAAGGGAAATCTTAGAAAGTGGGACTTTTTGTGAAACCACAACATGCAAACCAAGAAATCAAATACACTATGAAAATATAAAAAATGAACTCAATAATATAATGTGGGAAGGTTGACCAACCTCTTAGTATTAATCCTTTGTAATTATTTATATAATGTGGGAGTGGTTAGGATGGTTACATTTTTTTTTTCCAAAAGAAAAAAAAACTTTTATATTCATGGAGAATATACATGTTACAATCTTTCATGCCAAGCCTTGGTAGGATTTCTTCAGGATCTATACATCCTATACATCTTTCTACTTCAAAATAGTCCTTTGAAGGACTTTTTCAAAAAAAACTTCTACAATCTATTCCATCTATCCAAAAACCTATACATCCTTACAAAAAAGGAAAAAAAAAGACTTCTTTAGAGGTGAAATTCCATTGCTTCAGTTTCCGTTCCTTCAAAAAACTCGTAAAAATCGAAGCCTCCTTTATGCAGCTGCAATGCTTCCTTTGAGAGTTCATCTGCCTTTGTCTTCAACTCCCTCAGAATGTGATGGAAGGAAAACCATTCAAAATATCTAAAGGTAAGCTTGATTTCTCTTAGCAGTGAGGCCAACTTGTAGTTTTGAATGTTATTGATACCCCTTGCCCAATCGGTCACCAGCTTGGAATCACCGAAAACTTGTAGCTTTGACATATTTTTTTTCTTTTGCAGTTTCTAGGAGGGTCCATAGAGCTATAAGTTCCTCTCGATTATTTGTTCCACCCCTGGTGCATATCTGATGTGAATATAGTGGTTGTGACTGATGAATAGAATGACCCCCACTCCACAGGAAGGAGGGTGTCCTTGACTGGCCCCGCCGAATAAACCCCATGGGATGGTGTAATCAATGGGTGGAGGGATTAATATCCGAGATTTACTTTCCTTGAGATATTCCTTGAACTCTTCTGCCTGACTAAGTGAGATTTCCACAGAGACCTCTGGAGGGACAAACTTATCTTTAAAAACAACAACGTTTTTGGCCCACCATATGTTTGAGATAATGATTCCTGGGAGACCTGCATACAAGGATACTGATCTATCTTGGATCGAAGATATGAATAAATCTTTTACGGATCCCTAGTCCCAATTAGCCTTGGATTTTAGCTGGCATTTTATTAATTGCGCAACCTTCCCTGCATAGGGATAGGAAACAAATAGATGAGTAATGGTTTCTTGATTTTATTTGCAAAGAGGACATCTGTTGGGTCCGTACCATCCTCTACCAAGGAAACTATCCCATGTCAAAAATTTATTGTTCAGTGTTATCCATAGTGTCAATTTACATCTAGGATGAGTTCTAATTTTCCACATGGGCTTCCACCACCGTTTCGGGTGTATCACAATGTTATCTTCTATCCAGGATTTGTATCCCAATTTTATCGAGTATGATCTGTTCTATGGATTTTTTGATCAACAAAGAGAATCTTCAGAGTCTTTATCCAGAGAGACAAAATTTTTGCATAAAAGGGAGCTTAAGGAGTCCCATTCATCTTGCAATTCTAGAGGGATATCAAATAAGTCTACGTTCTTCCAACCCAGTCTCCCTCAAATATGGGGATATCCAGTGTTTATGTCACTCAGGCACCAGAGGTTTTTTTCCTTGAGAAAATGTAGTAAGGGAGGGGAGAGTTTGTAGTTGTTTCTTGCTCCCAACCATGGGTCTTCTCCTAGTCTTAACTTTTCCCCATTTCCAATGCACCATAACGTCCATTTACGAAGTAGGGGGAAGGATTCCACAATATCTTTCCATACAATTGAGCCTTTGGAATATTTCATAGGCTCTCGAAACCAATCAGAGATAGATAAGTTGGGAAAATACTTGGATTTTAAAACTCTTACCCATAGGGTGTTTCCCAGGGTTAGTCTCTAGAGATTCCTTCCTGTTAGGGATCGAGCAAAAATTCTAATGTTATTTAACCCCCAACCACCCATTTCTCTAGGTGCAACAATTGTTTTCCAATTGGCTAGATGAGAGCCTCTAAGAGAGTTATGTCCCTCCCATAAAAAGAGAAAGATTATATGTCATATATGGTCTAAAACTCCCTTGGAATTGCCGCTATTGATTTCTAGTATGTGAGTATACCTTCTAGGACCACTTTGATTAACACTAGTATTCCTCCTTTGGAAAGGAGTCTATTGACCTAGATGGCTATTCAAGCCTTGACTTTTCTGACTAACCAACTCCAGTCTTCTTTCCTATAATTGTCTAGTTTTAATTTGAAGCCTAGATACTTGAGTCCCTCAAAGAGAGGTTTCCTTTGGGCAGGAAAGGTGTTGGCAATGTATTCCTCTTCTACTTTCGTGCAATGATTAAGAACTAGAAAATATTTTTCCATATTTGCTTTCATTCCCATGGTGCTATAAAAGAGATTTAAATATTTTTAAAGACATTCAAATTCCTCTGAGAACCAAAAGAGTTGAAAAAGATGACATCTACGAATAACAAGTGTGTTACTGATTCAGATTCAGAGACTGCAATTCCCCTGAGGAGGCCAGTGGAACTGACATCCTTTACTAGTATTCTTAGTGCTTTTGCAAGAATCAGGAAAAGAAGGGGAGAAAACGAGCATCCTTGATGGAGTTTGAGAAGTGAGATAGAGCTACACTAATAAGGATGTAAAGGGAGGTGCTTTTAATGCACCCCATTATCCAATTGACCGTTTTTAAGCTCATGCCTATTTGGATAAGGATAAGATGCATGAAAGTCCAATTTACTCGATCATATGCTTTGGAGAGGTCCAATTTCAGGATGGATGCCTTAAAGTTTCTTTTCTTGACAAAGTGGAGCACTTCTTGAGTGATGAAAATCACGTCGTGTATATGTCTGTTGTGGAGGAAGCCAAATTGTTATTCCCCAATGAATGAAATTAACATTGGTCTCAGTCTGCTAGAGATGATCTTAGATATTAATTTGTAGATTACATTGCAGCAAGAGACCAGTCTATAATCCTCAAAGGAAGGACATTGTTTTTTTAGGATAAGGTAGAGGAAGGTGGCATTGAGAGGTCCATGAATTCTTCCTTCCTTTTGTGATTCTCTTACCACCAATAGAAAATCATTTTTCAAAAGGTCATAGAAAGACTTAAAGAATTCCACCGTAACTTCGTATGGGCCTAGGATTTTTCCATTTTTCATGGAGAACAATGCCACCCTCAGTTCTAGTTCCGTAACTTCTTCCTCCATGGATAAATTCGTTTCTTTGGAGAAAATAGTAGGAAATTTTATCACTGCCTCCAATATTTATTGAATGGAGCATCGAGGAGGGGCTGAAAAAATATTGCTAAATAAATTTACTGTGAGATTTTCCTTGTTCTCAAAGGATACTGCCACATTTCCTTGTTCATACTTGATTTCCTAGATTGTGTTGAGGTTTCTTCGATAGTTCACAAATTGATGAAAAAACTTGGTGTTATTATCTCCTTATTTTATCCAGAGATCCCTACTCTTAATATTCCCTTCTTGTTCTTCTATATTTAGCCACTTGGCTCATTTTTCCTCCAATTCTCTTAATTTTATTAACTTTGCATTGGAAAGGGGGCTCTCCTCACTTTTTCTAAGGACCTTAAAAAGTCTATCTTCAGTGTCCCGTATGAGACAAAACCTCTTGGAATTCCATTGAGGGAGATACATTTTGATGGTGTTCTTTAAATTCTTAATATTTGTTGCAAATTGCACCATGAGAGGGGTTGTATTCTGGGGGGAAAGCTTGACTGAAGAGGAGAGAAACAGATTCTTGAAATCTTCCTCTACTAGCCAAGAATGACAAAATTTAATGGGGGAAGGAGGTGACTCAAAGCCTGAAGACCAATATAAGGAGACATGGTGATGGTATGAAATAACTCCCACCTCCACCCTTGATCTAAAGTTTGAGCCTAGATTTAGGAGAGATTTGGAAACTAAGAAATGATCCAATCTTTTTGCAACCTCCTCGTCACCAGTTCTAAAATTTCTCCAAGTGGGAGAGAGATTCATAGGTTCAACATCCACCAAACTATCCTTCTCTAATAAGGATAGGAAAAAACCGCTTTTCTTGTCTGCCCTGGGATTTTCTCCCCAAACCTCTCGTAGGGAAAGGGTAAGATTCAGATCCCCCCTGCCACCAGAAGAGGGTCACGAAAAACGCCTGCAAAAACCAAGTCCTCCCAAAAGGAGGTCCTATCAAAGTAGGGACTGTAAATATTAACCACCAGGAAGGTTAAATTGCTATTCTTATCTTGTAAATTGAATGAAATTGTAGAGCGGGCAACAGAGGAGGACAAACCTTGAAAATTTGGGATCCATCCAGTGAGCAGGCCTCCTGAAAGACCTGAAGCGTCAATTGTATTGAAAGACGAATTCCTAAGCCAAGGGATGAAAATTTATTTTTATTTTTCGCCCGAACATATTGTCTCTTGGATTAGGATTATGTCCAACTTTAGGCTTAGGAGCATTCTTTCGAGAGCTAGCTTCTTTGGGGCACCCCCAACCCCTCACATGTTGAAGGAAAGGAAGATCATTTTTCCCTTGATGAAGGGGCTTTCCTTGCTTTAAGGGCCCTTGTGATGGTCGCTTGGGTGCCTTTGCGGATTTCCTCAACGACTCTTTCTTTTTCTTTCGAGAGGAAGGATTTCCTGGAAGCCTGAGAGAGAGGGGGAGGGTCGAGGGATAAACCTCCAAAGGAAGGGGCGGTTTCTCTGGTTTTTGACCTCAGGGAATATCTATTGACCCAAGGAGAAAGGGAAACTTTTGGGGAAGGGGGAATGGGTAAAACACGAAAGGAGGTTTTGGGAGAGATGGAAGAGGCCAGAGGTGGGGAGGGAACTAGCAAGGGGGCCTCTTTATTTGGGGATGGGAAGAATGCATCAGGGAGAAAGGCAGGGTGATGGGTGTGTTCGTGGAATTGTGAGGGAGAAAAGGAGGGATACATGAGAGGGACACAGACAGAGGGGGTCATAGGGATAGGGGATTATGGAAATTAACGCTGGACCAAACAGAAAAGATGAAGAAGGGGGCTTTGGAGACATGCTTGAAACATAATCTCAAGGGGGCCTCCTTTATTTGGGGATATGGGGAAGAATGCATCAAGGGAGAAAAGACCGGGACTGATGGTGTGTTCGACGGAATTGACGGGGGAGAAAAAGGAGGGGGGATACATGAAAAGAGGAGGACCTGGGATAACAGAGGGGGTCATAGGGATAGGGGATTATGGAAATTAACGCTGGACCAAACAGAAAAGATGAAGAAGGGGGCTTTGGAGACATGCTTGAAACATAATCTTTTTTAACTAAGTCTCCTAGAGCTTGACTAGAGAGAACCCATTTGTCAATATCCAAAGGACAAACTTTATTTTTTCCTTCCACTGAGAGAACTTCCATAGAGTCCTAATTTTTAATTGTAGAATTGGTTTTCCAAAGTTTGGTAGGGGGTTTTTGCAACAACACAAATCTTATGCACTGGGAATGAATGTGACCAATTTCATGGCATCTGTGGCACCTAAATGGTAGTCTCTAGTAGTCTACTTTATGATGCCAAGTAATCCTTTCTTAAACCAAGTCGATGCTACCCACTAGACCTTCTCTGACATCAAATTCGATCATGATCTAGGCCCACTTTCGGTCTTTTTTCAAATCCCAATTAGGTTCAAGCTTTACGAAAGAGCCCAATTTGTTACCAATAGCTTCCAATTCTTCCCTTGACCAAAAATCCATAGGAAAGCTGGGAAAAATTTCCCAAACTTTCATTACCGCTGTGGATTCCTTAAGGGGGTTGAAATCCATGGTCTAGGGTTTCGGGGACAGCCTAGACGGGCCCCAAGACCAGTTCTATCTTTGAATTTCCTTGCAATATTTAGCTAAAAGAAAAATGAAGGAAATCTAGTCTCTGGACAAAATATGAACCTTTGGGGCATATCCAATTAAGGGTTTCCACTGGTTAATCATCCAACCTGTAAGGGCCTTTTCTCCTGGAGATTTACCATTAAATATTCCAACCAGAGTCTTCTCCATTAGTTGAGGGACGTCACTGAGGTGAATGTCATCTCTGACAACCATTTTCACAGATCCCCTTCTTTCCTTGTTGCACTGAGCTGAAATATTTTGGGACGGACTAGGCTGGGGATGAAACCAAGACTGACCACCTCTGCTAAAAAATCCCTTCTCTTATTCCTTCTATGGAGAAACAAGAGTAGTAAACTTTTCTTTGGGAGAGGAAAATGGAGGTTCGAGAGGGGTATTTGGCTACATGTTGGGGGAGGGAGGCCGAGAGCTAGATGAGATGTCATGATAATGGAGAGGGATGGAATTCTCAAGACAGGTGGAGCCATGCGCTTGTAGTAAATGTGAAAGCGTGCTGGGGGCCGAATGAGAATTCTGGAGCATATCCAAAAATTTGTTGTGGGACACGAAAGAATAAATACCTAGGGGATTGTCCTCATAGTCCACATCCTCCATTTCAGAGTCCTCCATGTGTCCCAACCCATGTGGTAGGCACGTGGGCACTGCTTGGGAGTTGTCAGAGTTCACCGCCACAGAGGAAACCAAACTGTGAAAGGGGGACCGAAGAGTGGTAAGAAAGAGCCAGAAAAGGGAACCTAAGAAAGGGTACGCGAGAAGGTAAGGGAGTGGGAAGGGGAAGGCCTGCGACCCCTGCTCAGATTTCTATGCCGTAGGGAGCATAGCGTGGAGGGATAAACCACAGAGTCAATCTAGTTTTCATATATCTAGGATGGTTACATTTGCCTCCACCTAACCATTCATTAAGTACTTGTGACACACATCATTGCACATTATTCTGTTACATTCATATAATCAGTTTATGCAAGTTAATCTAAAATTTTATTTTAAGTATAATCACGTTTTCATAACACAAGCCTTATAGGCCCCACAACATCTCCCTCAATTAAAATGTTTGCTTCATCCCTGAAGAAACTATGTAGAAACATCTTGGGTGTTTTATTCTTTTGAAGTATACTCATTGTGCATCAACCATGCATGTCGATATGTGTAGGTAAAACTATCACAATGGTGGCCATATGTAGAAGGATAAGTACATATACAAGTATTATACGTGACATGTTATTCCTTGGCCTCATTTTCACTCTAATAGGTGCCTTTGGTACATCCATTGAGTCTTTAATGTTTGTCTCTATCCACAAAACAATGGAGAGTCCATGATCAAATTGTTACACCATTCTCTCTTAGGGGAGTGGCCTTGAACATAATAAGTTCATGGAAGTTCCCATTAGGATTTCCATTCTCATAGATGTCATGAGTAGTTAAGGAAAAATTAAAAGGACAACACAATTTACCAAGCCTGTAATTCTTCATGGATCAACTTGTAAAATTATTACAACTTAGAAAGTCAAGTAGAGAACCATTCACTAGATGGGATCATTGGTTCAAACAAATCCTAGTAATAATGTAACTGAACAATAAGGTAATAATGTAAGTGCAAGGTGACATATGTAAATGATGATTCAACAAGGGAAGATAATACAACAAGCCTTTTGGATTATGAGTGGGGAAAATAGGTCAAATATGAGAGGAATGTGTCAATGTATTGGAAGGGATTTTGTAGTTGCAAGCTATGGAATGTAACCAACTAAAGGTGAAATATGAGGAGAGAGAACAAGGGAGCGGTGATTAGAAATAGTGGGAAGTCATCTCTAATAAGGTCATTCTCAATATAACAATTGAGGAAGTACCACCTCACTCACAAAGTGATCAAAGAAGGAGGTGACTAAGTAGATAAAAGAGGAGGCATTAGAGGCATTGGAAGAAATTAAACCTTTATATCCTTGTGATTAGTTGCATGAGTGTTTGTCTAAGGATAAGACCTTGCAATGTAACACTAGTACCTTGAAATGTAACACTAGTACCAATCCAATTTTGTCACTAGTATCTTTGGAAAAAAACTCTATCCATGTCTTTAGAGTAGATAACATCCTCATCATTTACAAAAGAAAAATTGACATCATAGATAACCAAGGTAGATTTGCATTCCCTAAAATTTCGATCAAATAAATTTACAATGAAACTACTTCTAAAGCCTTATTTACCATTGTTGTAAAATAATCAAAGGTAGACATAGTTACTACATGATTCAACATCACTCTAGTTTTCCTACCATTTATAACAAGACAAGAATCTCGACAATGGGTTTCAAAGGTGTGACATACCCATATTGAAAAAAATATATAAATCTTTTGTTGAAATCAAATAAAACAACTAGTGCAAAAGCACACCTCCAATAAAATAGAAGAAATTTGTTACTATTTCTGAAATTAATCATAGCTATAGATCATCCATAAAATGGAGAATTTAGGCTTCAATCTCATTCAAGCTCAAATCATCACATGAATAAACAAAGGATCTTCCTCAAAACATTTAATCAGATTAGATCAGATTTGAATCTATCTGTAAATGAGAAGGATTAGACCACATTTGAATTTATCTGTAAATGAGAAGGATTATATCATATTTGAATCTATCTGTCACCAATATGCTTTGGGAATCTAGCTCAATTATCAATGAATTAAACTAGTCTCTGCTTTTCAAATCTTGTTTAATTTTTTTTGTTTGCTAGTTTGTCCATGACCTGCGGGACTAGCCTGTGGTTGAGAAACCGCGACTCTGAGGCATCTAAGCCATCAAAATCACCCGGGGATCGCACTCGGCATGAGCCACACCAACCCTTAACATGGCTAGATTTTTTGTCCCTGCAGGTTTCGAACAAGTGACTTTAACATCACGGAGTGCCTTAACAACACACTCCACCACCGACTGTCCTACACCTCGGGGAAAAATCTTTTTTAAATTGAAACATAATTATTGATACAAATTTTTAATACATTTTGGTGTTTATGGAAGTTTATCTTTTGTCAAATGATAGCTTCACAACATGCCTTAGGTAGATGGTTAACCTTTGGAACTGATTTTTAGGTGGAGAATAAAAAGTGGATACAGTGACAAATATGGTATTGGTCTTAGTGCTAGAGTGTTCTCATACACCAATTTGTTTTCTGGTTTGGCCATAACCTTAAAAATGGATTATTATAATTATTAATATCCAGATTCGATAGGTAGTTTTTTTTATGCTTGAAAAACCTATACAAGTTGTTGTAACTGTTGTTAAAACTTAAAACCTCCTCTGATTTAAAAACAAATGCTCATTAAGCTAAGTAGATTCACTGGATAGTTGCAAGGACATAATGAAGGTGAAATCTATAGCTGAAGTGGTGTACACTTCCCCTTGTTCCCACCAACCATGCATTAAATCAAGTCCATGCATTGGGTGTATTGAATATGGATATTGGCCATGATGTGCAAGTCCCAAAACCCCAAATGCATATTTTCAGTTCATACAAATGGGTAATGATAAACACAGGTTGCAAAGGCCATTAAGACCAAGAATGGACTTTGCAACCTTTAGGTGCATATCATACCTAGGTTTACATGGGTTTGGGATAGTATACGAAAGTGAAATGAATGTGTATATACAAAAAAAGAGGAGAACAATTCATATTGTCTAATTAAGAGGGAAAATACACATTATTGTTAGAACTATGAGAGATGGCATATAATTTTGATGTAATGGGTAGAATATACATATTGTGTATGAGAAATAATGTTTATCCCAAGAGTCGAACATGGTTATGGAAAAAGAGTTTTCATCACTTGCATTGGAGATCCATGGCTACTAGCTTGTGCAACATGTTATGGTTTCGATGGGGTGGTGTAATCTTTCTATTGTCTAAATAGCAGAAAGGATTCCTCATGGAAAATGGATTAGTAGAATTGAGGAGAGTAATTTTTTTTTGGAATTTTGTGGTTCTCTTGCATGGTATTTTTTAATGAAAGAGGCCAAATAGTGGTTGTCAATGACCAAGTATGGTGTGCAATATCCTTTATTTTTTGGTTATCTTTTTATAAAAATGGGGATTTTTTTCTGCAATAAAATTGCAGGGAAGACGGTATTTTTGAATACCACAAGTCACATTCCTACAATGAACCATTAATGTGTATTCATGAAAATGGCATGTTATATCATAGAGAAATATGTTGCTTAAAGAAAAAAAAAATGGCTCAAAAACCTTGTCCAATCTTGTAGCCAAGGAATCCACTACCATTGCTTACAATTCCTTCTGCAGTGACACATGGTTTTCCATTTCGATGATGTTGCTCAGAATTATTACTAAAAGTTCCAAACAACGTTGATGGCATAGATGTGGATAAGCTTCAATAAGAACCTAGATAAAGGTGGAGATATGATTAACAAGAACTCCTTCCAGACAATCAAATGGGGAAATAACTCTTGAATACCCAATTAATAAGTTAGAATTTTACTACTGAAGTTCGATTTATATTAATTAGCTTGCTAGGGAAAGTTGATCTAGAAGCATCAACAAGAATTTAAATGGGAGAAGAGAACTTTCAAAATACAGTTTATGGTGTTCAGAGCAGAAGGCTTTTAAATATTGTTGTACATTTGAAGGATAAAAATTAAAATATTTGGAACCCTTCCATGATCATAGGTGTAATGTCCTGTAAAAGGAATTGGGGTTTACAAATTTGATCCTCAGGTCACACCAATGTAGAGAAAAATTTCCATGGGCACATTCTAAAGTAAGATCACGGGCTTTTGCTGATAACTATACACATATTCATATGTTATTTTTTAATACAACTATTACCCCTCTGAAATCAACTCCAAATCAGCTACACCAACAATGAGGTAGTGTAGTATTGGTAAGAAATGAGGAGTGTAAGAAAATTTTGGAACTTTGTGGTTCTCTTGCATGGTCATTATTAATGAAAGAGGCCAAATAGTGGCTGTCAATGACCAATTTTGGTGTGTAGGGTCCTTTATTTTTTGGTTATACTAGTGTGTGTTAATGACTAATTTTGGTGTGTAGGGTCCTTTATTCTTTGATTATCTTTTTATAAAAATGGGGTTTTTTTTTGCATTCAAATTGTAGGGAAGATGGTATTTTTGAAGACCACAAGTCACATTCCTACAATGAACCATTAAGGTGCCTTCATGAAAATGGCATGTATCTTTGTCATAGAACAACCTCTTGGACACCCTTAAAGAGCCAAGAATGGCTCAAAACACTTTTAAATATTGTAGCCAAGGAATCCACTACCATTTCTTACAAGTCCTTATGCACTGACACCGGTTTTCCCCTTTCAGTGATGTTTCTCATGAGTGTTACTAAAAAATGCCAAACATAACGTTGATGGCCTGGATGTGGATAAGCTTCAGTAACATCCCTGAGAAAGTTGGATATATGACTGACAATACGTCCTTCCAGACAATCAAATGGGAAAATGACTCTTGAATGTCCAATTAACAGGTTAAAATTTTACGACTGAACTTCAATTTGTATCAATTGGCTTGCTAGGGAATTGTTCATCTAGAAGCATCAACAAGAATTCAGATGGGAGGAGAAGGGAACAATCAAAATCTAAATTATGGTGTTTAGAGCATAAAACATTTAACTATTGTTGTACATTTGAAGGATAAAATATTTGGAACCTTTCCATGATCATCGGTGCAATGTATTTTATAAGGCATTGGGGTTTACAAATTTGATCATCGGGTCATATCAATGTAGAGAAAAATTTCCATGGGCACATGCTAAAGTAAGATCCTGGGCTTCTGTTGATAACTATACAAATATGCATATGCTATTTCTGAACACAATGGTTACCCCTCTAAAATAAACTTCAAATCAACTACACCAACAATGAGGATTTACTCATCAAACCAGGCCCAAACTCCCAGTGAGGGAAGCTTTTGAATAGGTAAGATAGAGAGTTAGATTGTTTGTCCATTTTTAAATATTTTAAATATATTTCATTTGTTTTTAATTGAGTTCTACATAAGGGACACAATAACTTGGCAGATTGATCACGTGACTCAGCTTAGCAAGTCTGATTCAGATTGGGTCACTTGCTGACTTGGCTTCTGTGGAGTCAGCATGCCAATTATGTTTGTATTCTCACCAAGCCAAGTCAAAATTATTCGATTCCTAGTGAATTGGCCAACTTTGACAAGACCAAATAATTTTCCACTTATTAGATGCAAATTCCACCACTCCAATGATTTTTCTATTGTTCAAAATGTATTCAATATGAAGTTCACAATATGACCATGCTCACAAGAAGAGACAATAGTATGCGACAAATTTTTTCCTAGAGGTTGGGGTAGACATTAAAATCCGAGAATAACCTTAAACACGAGGAAAATGGAAATCTAAAAGAAAAATCTCAGAGCCCGGGGTTCCTAATGTGTCTATAGATGGATTCATTTTTTTTAAATGGTGGGAGAAAATAAAATTCCCAACTATATTTTCTAACATTAATTGAATAAGTTTTGAATAATTTCAATTAAACATAAATGTATAATTTAACTAAAATCCAAATTATGCCAAACCTTAAAATCAAGTTTCTGAAGAGTATATTCTAACCAAAAATTGATATTGTGTTCTCACAATTATATAAAAAATAATTTCCAGTAGTTTCAAAGTGGTTAGAATGCAATATCTGCATCATTCTTTGGTGAAATAAAGACAAAACTATATAATTGTAAACAACATTGGTAAAACATAGGTTTTGTGCTTGAATATAATTAGTTGGATAAGAAAGTTAATAAGATAAAATAACGTATTTTTCATAGCTTGAATTCAATCAAATCATATTCTTCAATTATAATGAATCTTGTTTAAGATTGTTAGCAACTTATAGTTGATTTGGTTTCACAATTGCAGCTGTAAATGTCGATGGTTTCTTAGCACGGGACATTTCTTTTGAAAATGATGTAGGTGTTAGCGCTAGAAGTTGTTCCTAGACTACTTTAGGAACAAGCCTAGAACA
Source organism: Picea sitchensis (assembly GCA_010110895.2). Classification (NCBI taxonomy): domain Eukaryota; kingdom Viridiplantae; phylum Streptophyta; class Pinopsida; order Pinales; family Pinaceae; genus Picea; species Picea sitchensis. Next base: position 111,805 of record SNQJ01S0029008.1, on the reverse strand, counting down.
CCTTGTTTCAAAATGTCCAATAGGGGTTTTAAGATGGATAAATCCTCGCTTGATTTGAAAAAGGAATAATGATCAGATCTGTTAAGACCACTTACCTAAGTGCAACAAGTCAGGTAAACAAAAATGATGGCTAGAGGTTTAAGTTTTAAGTGATGTGATTGAGAGAAAGGGAAAAACAAAGACTAATAAATACACAAATAACAAATCTTGTCTTTAATGTGTTTATGCAACAGAGGAAAAACCTTTATCTATAATTCATTATAAATAAGATCTAAGAAGAAAACACCCATATGGAAAAAATTACTAGAACCTGTTAAAGCAACCTTCTCAGCACAAAAATATTTCAGAGGAAAATGTCAAGATGATAAGCAAATAAAGATAACATACTAACCACCAATTTGATTAGCAATTGAAATCTTTACACAAGCAATATAGATCAAAACAATATTTAACAATACAATATCAAGCCAAAACAAGGATTCAACCCTTTCTTCTTCTACATCATTTGATATATAGTGTTTTTAATTAGTTACATGCACTTATGGTTGATCCTGAGCATCAGGGAAAACTCAAAACCAATCCCTCCAAAAACTGAAAATGAAATTTAGCCTTTGATTGCTGATATACAAACTAATAACAATTTTTACAAAAAACCTTTAGGGTCAAGGCAAATACTCTTTGCTTGACTTGTTATCCATTCACATGATAACAATGCAACATCCTCTTAATCCTTCCCAGATACATCTGATCTTCAAAGATCCATACAAATCTCGCCTTTGACAACTCAATCATGGTGCCCAATATGCATTTATCTTCATATCCCAATATAGCTTTTAGATCCACAAAAGGTGTATAGCTTCACAACATGATCCATAAGATGCTAGCATACGTATATCCCTCCTCTATTACAAAAATATGAAACTAGGTGAGTTTAGCAGCAAAATCGACTGCTACATGTGTTCCTGTAGCGACCCTGTTTTTTCTGTGTGTGTTGTGGGAACTTCCTGTAGCGACCTACCAAAAAATCAGTTCTGCATGTTTTCAACTCCTTCCTTTTCCTGGGTTGTAGCTGGTCATAGTAAAAAAGGGGTATGATACCTTAGACACAGGAAACAAAAATATTTTTCCATCATCCATCATTTTTAATCTCAAAAACCGGATTTACCCTGGAGGTGGTATTTTCAAATTGATAGATTTCTATGCAGGATTGAAGGAGCTGCTTCTAACATCAATTCTAAACTATCCTTTATGGTCTTCTTTGATTGATATCAGGTTTTCTTTCCCTTAGGGTCATTCCCTTCAGATCCGATCTTAGGATTTGGGTTTTTCATATTCTCCTTACCATGTTTTCTGCCAGGGACTCTGTTTTTTCCAGTGATAGTATTTTTATTTATGATTAGACCACCCTTCTTGAATTTATTCTTCTCGGACTTAGTGACAGGGGTTTTCTTTATTGTAGATGAATTCTTCATAGGTTTGACAGGCTCTTCATCGATGATCATGACATTTTTTGTGATAGAAGGTTTATATACTGATTTAGACTTCATCATGAACTTGTTTCTAGGCTTGGTGCCTCGTTTCCTTATCAAAACTATGTACTTAGCCACGTTATCTTCAGAAGATATTGAGTTGGGAGGAATGACCTTTGAGGAATGGTATTTAGTATGTACATGCTCCACCAATTTATCTATTTTCTCAGGTTTTTTATCCTCTCCCAATACCCTAGGTTTTACCTGTCTTTGAGTCCTTCTAGACTAAGTCTTATGTGAAAAAGGAAAAGGGTGCTTACCTCCACCTACGATTCGGGAAGACCTTGCATATTCTTGTTGTCTAGGTAGAGGATATTCCATAGGTTCATATAGGGTCTTAATACAAGCTGCTCTCTTTCTCTTCATTGAAGTAGCTGGTTGACTGACGCTTGATGAAGTTTCTTGTTCAGGCTTAGCACCCTTATCATGTGATTTTGCATTAGAAGGATGCACTTTCTTCTCAAACCAAGACTGGATCAAATATTGATCCCAAGTCTTTTGCAACTTCCTCATCTCATCCTTGACAAGTAATTTGATCAAGCCTTGATGATATATTCCGTGAGGAGGGGTTTTGGGGTTTGCTTGGACCTTCATAGCCATCTTGTTGAGATCCCTTAGGAAATAATAGGGTAGATTCATTATCTTAATTCCTTCCATATGAATCAGAAATCATAGATGAAATAGAAATACAACATAATAGTACCCCTCACAAGTAATGAATCTCTTAAGAAAGAGAAAGGATTCCATCCATTCATCAACAATCCAATCCCTGGGAATGCCTTTGGCCCAATTAGGGTCTCTCTGTTTGGGTTTCAAAAACTGGTTTACATCTCCTGTAATCAGTTTATTTTTAAACCACCTTTCACTATCAGTCGGGAGGTTGGAAGCAACTGCTATAGAATTCTCTGTAACCTGGATGACCAAGTTTGCAACTTGGGCCCATTTTCCATTGAAACTTTCAACAAATTCCCTAGTTGTAGCGTAATGATGACCATTCATCTTCATGCAGAAAATATATCAACCTTCCCGATCGAAAATGTGGCAACTGTCTTCATAAGCTTCCATGATCTCAGGCCCTTCGGGATCTTTCCTATTCACATGCCCACCCTTTCCCATATGCGCAACTGTGACCAAAAGACTAGACTCTTGGCTACAAGGAAGGGATTTTTTTGTTGTGTAATGAGAATAATCGAGGATCTGTTGGCTCTGTGGGTGCGAATTCAAATCGACTAGATTCTATAGGTAACAAATAATGCACCAATTTAAAAAAAAAAAACGTTTTTTGAAAAGCCTCATTCGTGTAACCTCCTAGACAATTGATGTGTAGAAAATACCACCCATATTCACATGCTATGGCTGACAACTGGTACTTTCTAACTGCTTTTCATACTCATGAACTCTACAATACAATCCACAACTTCCACGATTCTCTAAGGTACTTGAAACGATCACGACCAATGACATGTGGAAGTTCCTGTAGTGCTCGACCAACTTTGTCCCTTTGCTTTCTTGGGAGGATTAGACTTTGAATCTTCAACCAACTAAGTTAAATAATCATGAAGTATAGATGCTGACATGACTTATGGCTCAAATGAAAAGATTTGAATCCAGGTGATGTCATCAAGCAATCATTTAAACATGTGCGTAATTCCTTTTGTCCCCCTCTCACAAAAATAAGTCCATCTCATCCATTCGATCTAGCATTATTTTAATCCCTTTAAGATAAGCTATCAAACCTTTAACAACATAATGCTAAATATTGATAACTTATACTAAATTTGAAATCAAAAGTAGGGATGAAAGAGGAATAAAACAATGTAGAACAAAGTAGGTGTTAAAAATGGCTCCATGGGGGATGGAGTTTTCCCTGTGAAACTCCAAGAACTTTGAGTAGACTCGTGCCTTATAATCCTTTGAGCTTCAGACCATGCTTATTTGCAAATTGTGTTTTTCCATCTCCCGAGCTCTAGACAAAATTTATTCAAAAACGTATCAGACTGTAAAAAATAAAAAAACAATTTCTGAAAACTGACAGAATAAAAGTAGCATTGCTCCATTGGGCTATGGAGTCTTTATTCCTATTTACCAAACCACATTGATATGTACAATTATATTTGAGCCACCAACAACCTAAAATAATTTCTTCAGAAAATGACCATTTATTGGGCCACCAAAAACCTCTTCACCTTCCAAATTCTGCAATAGGACAATGTTGTTGTGTAAAACCTTCTCCACCCTAAATGGGCCTTACCACAAGATATCAAATTTCCCATGATTATATTCTCTACGAGAATCCCATTTCATAACTAAGTCCCCAGGTACCAACTGCTCTGTTTTTTCTTTTCTATTCAAAGTGTCTTTAATCTTCTGTTGATGTTGATGTGCCTTCTCCAAAAGTTTCTCTCTTGCTTGCTGCAATTCTACAATCTGGAAAATCCTTCTAATAGCATCATTAGGTTCAACTTCAACTTCCTGCAACAAATTTACAACTGGAAAATCAAGTTGTACAGGAAAGACTGCTTCCATTCCATACACTAACTAAAATGGTGAGGATCCAATTGCTCTCTTTATGCTGACGCGATCAACCCACAAAGCATATTTCAACTTTGAATCCCAAGCTCTCTTATTGTATTCCAAAATATTCTTAATGATCTTGACCATGCTTTTATTGGATGATTCATCTAGGTCATTACCTTGTGGGTAATAAGAATTAGAATGCCTAATATTAATTCCATAGTCCTCACAAAATTTTACCATGTTAGTGGACTTGAAAGCTGCAGCGTTATCAATAATGATCAATTATGGACAACCAAATCTAGACAAAATATTCTCTTCAAGAAATCTTATAATTACCTTGTCAGTTTCCCTCCTTGTAGGTACAACTTCAATCCACTTCGTGAAGTAATCTGCAGCTATCAGAATCCAGTTGTGCTGGTGATCCAGATGGATCTCGGTGGCCATCCACCTTTTTCATCGAATCACCATCTTGAGCCTGTGGTTTTGATAAACCATGATATTCAACCTTTTGGTGGGGAATGTAATGTAATGCCATCTTCATTTGTTAATTACAAACATAATGTAATGATTTCCTAGTGGTTTTATGTACATGCCTACAACATAGCGTTAATGCATCAGGTCCCATTAGAACTCTGTAGTTAAGCGCACTCAGGCTAGAGTAGTATTGGGATGGGTGACCACTAGGGAAGTCCTAGTATTTTACATTCCTATGGCATTTTATAAACTTAGTCCAATTTATCCCACATGCATCATGGGAATTTTTCTCCTCTCACTCTCTCATATATAATTGAGGTGAAGGAGGCCCTTTCAGCATGCAATGAATTGTGATGTAAAGCTTCTTGTGACCGAAGCGTAGCCAACATCTCTTTATTTTTAGAGATAAGCTACCCCATTTTTTCAGTTTGTGTTCTACAATGTTTTTCTATCTTATTCAATAATATAAGTTGGGTGACGCAGACCCCTTGCCATCGGGCCAAGGTCCGCGCAGGATCTTCACTAAAACCATGCCAAGGGTTAATCCAACCCTTTTGTTTAAGCCACAAAGGACTTCAAATCTCGGGAGTTGGAGAGTCATGATGTATTTCCACAGCTCTTGGAAAATGCTGAGATGTGAAACGTCAAGAAGGTTGATTTCTCCAACCCGACGAGCACATGCCACCTATTACCCACTAGTTTCGGCTTTCGGGACTTTGAGCGAACAACCAACAATTGTTCCTCTTCCCTTATGATTCCCCGAACTCCGAAATGCCGAAATGACGAAATGGGCTCAACGTCCCATGGAATGCGAGATCGACGGCCTTTTGAGATTTTTTTCTGAAGCTTGACCCCTCCTTTGACTTCCACCGCACGTATCCTCTGACTGATACTTGGGACCCACCTTTTGGCATTTCTCTCTTCGTGATTTCGGGAGTTGTGTTGACCATGAAACTCCACTTCTTGAGTCCTGAAACCCCGAAATCCGATTGGTACCCAACGACTATTTCCCCTCAACATTTTCGGGTACTTTTCCTTTCCCTCTTCGCGATTTCGCGAACCGAGAGTTTGAAACTCTAGATTCCAAAGTCATTGCCTCCTCTACTTCACGAACCCTGAAAAGACGAAATGACAAAATTCCACTCCAAAGACACGCCGAGTTTCGCGACTTCAGTATTTTCAATGCAAAGGGCCCTAGCTCCTTGTCATCGGAATTTTCGGAATGTCGAACCCCGAAATACCGAAATGCTGAAATTTCACACCTGAAAATCCCTTTCGTGATTCGGGAATTAGAGTGACCAAGGATTTTGGCCAACACTCCAAAATTACGAATCCCGAATCCCCGAAGCGATCTGTCAGCTCAAACTGACCACAATCAACAGTTCACGTTGACTCTTGATGTCAGGTTGGAGGATTCATCCAACTCCTAACCACCTTACATCTCCTCTGGATCCTATGGTCCTCGCGGTTTTGTGAGTTCTCCACGGAGAATTCTGACCACCAGATGCACTCCTCAATGACTTCTGCCCAAACGACTCAGTGTTCTCCCTCCTGAACTTGACTTCTATGAGACAATTTCGATCTCCGTCTCCCTTTGAGCACTTCAAAGGTGTTATCCTTCCTGAGATTTCACTTGTAAACTCAAGCTTCCCAAAAGGATCCCTGCTCGCACTCCTTGTGACAAATCTTCAAATAACCTCTGGTTATTTGAGTCTTCAACCCTGTGCACTCTTTGCAACAAAAATCTCTCAATCTTCTTTCTAGATTTATAAAATCCAAGGCTTCAATTGGCCTGTGCACACCTTGCACGGATCTGTGCTTCACCTGCACTTCAGCTGGTATGAGAACAACGATATCTCTCGTGAGCTTTTTGAGATAAAACTCAGACCCTCGTCAACGCACACCTTGCGGACGTTCACTGCACTCCTTGTAGGAATTCTCAGGAAGAGAAACAATTGAAACTCATTCTTCTCCTCTCTCGGACTTCATGCATTCAACATGAAATCATACACACAACACAACATTGAAACAAATGCATAACAGAGAAACAAACCAATTGTAAACATACCATTCAACAAATGTAAACAGTAAGCATCATAACACCATGACAATTGAGTCAAAGCTTCATATATTAACTCAAGTGCTCCTGTACATGGGTTCTTCTCTACATCTCTCTGCTACATCTCTACAACTTATGAATTATGAATGATCATCCAAAAAAATTACCATGATACAAGGGTGAGGGTGTCTATATCTGTTTTCCCTCCTATATTTCTAAAGTGTCTAATCTATTAAATTAAATCTACCTACTTGCATTCATTACGCATAAATGCCTCTACATTCTACAGATGAGAGCTACGCTCAAGATCTGTTTACAATATCTAGACATAAATGTAAGTACGCTTCTCTTATTTATTACATTA
>SNQJ01S0029008.1:55240-87066 GCA_010110895.2 Picea sitchensis | reverse complement strand
CGTACTGCATGGTCTATTCTTACACATATTCTCGTGGATACTTCATGTAGTCTCTGCTACTAGTTTTCTAGCTCGGTATATGAATCTGTTGCGCATGAAGTAATACTGCGCCAACTGAGTACCCCGTCTTCAGTTGGGTTTACATAATCCTCCTTGCACGCAGTTGTTCTTTACAACTGGCCGATTTCCTCTATGTCCAGGCAAGTGGGTTCTAAGGAACCTCTTCCCTTCTGATGGATCTAGTGGTGGTATGACCCTGTAATATCCGGATTCAAATGTCATTTTTCTGGTTTTCAAGTTAATGATGGTCTGGTTGTGAAACGCCCAATCTAGACCGACTAGTGTCGGGTATGATGTTGTTCCATACACTATTTCGATGACTTCAAAATCTACTTTAGTGCGCACACCATCAAGATCTACTGTTACTCCTTTCAGTCTCCTGATTGGTAGGACCCTATGTTGGTTTGCTAGTTTTAGTTGGACATTTGAATATCCCAATGTTGGCTCTCCCATGCCTTGTCAGGTTTTCTTGGGTAGCACATTCACTTCAAATCCTAGGTTCAGTATAATATCTCCCATATTGAAATCCCCAATGTTAGCATTCAATCTAAATTCCCTACTTGTTCTCCTTCTTGTGTGTAGATGATTGACAATTTTCGATTCTAGATTTTGTTTCTTCGCGTTGCTACATTTCTCTAGGATGTTTTGCAATATTTTCACAGATGAAGGATCACTGAACATTTTGATGCATGACTGTAAAAAGTCTTGGATAGTACTTACTTTTCCCTTGGGTGGCATTCCTTTGGTATGATCCATTGATGGAAACATTTCATATTCTGGGGCTTCCTGGGCTAGTTGCATAGCAGAATTCGACGATGTGTCCTTCTTCTGAAATTCTTGTCTAGCTTCCTTAAAAGTCTCCTTTTCCTTGGGTGCGTCAAACTACTTCCTTGGTTCAGTGTTCTTATTTATCCACTATTTCTGTGCAGGTTCTTGTCGGACTGTGTTGTCCCCTGTCTTTGTGCCTCTTCGGGTGACTATATTGATGTTCCATCCATCCTCCCTTGCTTCGGTTGAAATCCATTGAATGTTCTGATTGTTCTGGTTCCTCTTTTCCTGGATCTTTACTAATAGTGTTGGGCATTCCTCTGTCTCATGATCTGATGCGTGATAGTACATACAAGTTGTTGGCGGCAGTGGGCATTCCTGTGCATAATGTCCCTGTTGCTGAAAATTGTGACATGTGACTGGTCCTCTGCCACGTCTGAAACCTCCTATGGCTTGTCCTCCTCCTCGATAGCATGCTTAGTCCCCTCTCAGCGTGTTGTACTATGGTGCCTGATTATACTGCGCGGTATTATACTTTGGTTGTGTCGGGTTGTACTACAACTGTGCATTGTTGTATGATTGTTTCGCAATGTTATACTGTTGTTGCGCAGTATTGTATGGAGTTGGGTCTTGATTGAACTATAGCACTGCTTGCCCAGTTATCATTTCGGCCTATACTCTGTATGCATCTGATGTTCTTTCCTGCATCAGCTCCATAGTTATGCAATCTTTGTCGTCGTGGCCTACTGACTTACAAAAGGTGCAATAATAATTCTTTGGAATTCTCTGATACTTCTGCATCATTGTGCAGTGATAAGGGTCGTGACCCAGTTTCTTGCATATTTCGCACTATAATCCTCGTTGTGCTAGTAGGTTTGGCATGCCTGTTTCCATATATTGCGCGAATGTTGGACACTTGTTCTTATGGTGTCCTTCCGTCCTACATGTGGTGCGCCAAATGACTTCTGGTTTGTCCTTGTTCTTGTTTTGATTCAACTGAAATGTTAGGTTCTTCAAATCCTCCTTCAATTCTTCAAAAGCTGGGTCCATCTGCTGGTACTGGTTCTCTTCCAGCTGCAAGGCTTCCTGTAGAGCCTCGACCTGCATCTGAAACTTCTGTTGGCGTAGGGGATATTTTAGGTGTGGGAATAGTGAGTTGAAAAACAAGTGTCGGTGTTGCATCTTGGTCATAAGGTATTTTAACTTCCCCTTCAATCGCTTGAATATCTGGTCAATCTCCCATACAGAATCTCCTGGTTTCTATTTGATCTCGATCATTTTGTTCATGTACTGGTCCTATGAGCTCGGCTTCTAGAACTCATTAATCAGTAACTTATTAATGTCTTCTAGTGTCCTCGTCATCCCAGGGGCACTGTTCGTGTCTAAACTCATGTACCAGTCTAGTGCGCCGTCTCTCAGCGTGATCTCTAGTTGCGCAAGTTTGGTATCTTCATTCGTGTTCTATTTTTCCTCCCAGATCTTTGTACAAATAAACAAATGCTTCTCAGGGTCCTCTGTTGCTTCTCCTTGAAATTCTAGTAATCTGATCGTGGGGTCATGTCCTGCCATTATAAATACTGAATTTCTACCTCCGTCGCGCGGTGTAGATACTTGACTAGTGCTGCCTAAACTAGCTCCTCTAGTTGTTGCTCCTATGGTAGATGTACTTCTTGCTATCAGACTTCCTTCAAACTTCGGTTATCTAAACGGTGGTGTTCTCTTTGGTGTATTGGTCGCACATGGGTTTATGGGTTCCACACTGACATTAATATGGAAAGGATGGATATCGTCTCCTCGTATTCTTGGGACTCTTATTTTCCTCTTATAGGTGGAGCACATGATTTCCTCAATATGCTCCACAGCCCGAAGATCCTCTACCTCTTCTTCATTGCTTTCCAAGCCCTCCCTTGCGGCTACTGCTCTTTTCTTGGTATTCACCTTATATTGGTAGGGTACTCTGCTACGCGTCATTCCTAGTGACACCAAGATCCACTTAAGTTGGTCTTCATCCATCAATATCGGGTCCAATAATTCCTCCTCTTTCTTGCCTTTATCCTCAACTTCGACCATTTATCCTTCCTCTGTCAGTGCTTCCCCCCTTCACCCATGCACGCAGGGAAGTCTAGTTGTCTGCTTCCATTGTCATTACACCTTTGTTATATAGCAGTATTTTAATACAAGTATACATTGATTGAATGTACCTTCCATGGGGTCCGCATAGAAATTCCTTCTCTGTCGTGCTGTATGACTTCACTGTGTCAACTACAAAATCGGTGATGAAGCCTGCCACAATACTATCAAGCCAGAAGTCGACTGCACAGGTGAATTTGTTGTTCACCTATTGTAACTGCTCAATCTGTACTGGGGTCCAATCTAGTTTTCAGATCTGGTTCGTCATGTGGTTATCTTTCAACCTCAGTATCCACTCCTGCAGTAGGTGGGGAAAATCACAGAAAAAGACTTCGTGTAAATCCGTAAACACGTATTTATCCAGATATTTGCGAGGTCATGTAAGGCTAGGGTTTCTATTATCCTTCTGGGAAAACTCTAGTTCTTTAGTTCTCAAACAGCCTTCGATTTCTTCTTTTGTGGGGTTCCACGGTCTCAACATTCCCTTCTAGTGGCTTAGTAGTCTTCTGGTTTCGTTCATTATGTTCTCATGCATTCTATCTCATCTACTCAGTCCTCTCTTGTTCCTCTTACAACATAAACATAACCATTTGTTGGTTCTTCACTACTGAAAAATTCTTCCTTACTGCCTACGTTGTTTACCTATGGTTCATATATATTAGGGTACCAACAAAGCCTAAAACTATCGGCCCTTCTGGCAAACCAGAAGGCAACGCAACACAAAGAATGCACTGTGCAGTGTCACCTGTGATAGCTTTAAAAGGGTGGTTGTAATACTCAAGTGTTTACAACCTAGGATTGAGTATGAGATGGAGGATTTTCATTATGAGCCATTAATTGCGATTTATATTACGACCTACTGTTATTCCATTTACTACTTTAACTTCGTGGTCTCTATTCTTGATAACTCAACAACAATTACTCAACAATATAATAACTCAATCATTCATTCATTTCACACAACATCTAACTAATAAAGGTATGGCAATGATCTGCATGCATTCATCACATTACACAGGTATTACCATGGTTCACCCCCTCCTGGGCTACGTCCTATTATGGCAGTTATGTAATCCTCGTGCCTTGCGCTTACAATTATTCTCAGATGGGTAGAATATTTGTGAGGAGAACTAGATCGTACCAGGCTCCATAGCCTGCGATCTAATCCTCAAGATCTACCTTTCTTCTTCTGCTCAACTTAATTTCTTACAAATATAGTTCTCTCATCAAAACATTACACGAAGATAGTTGGCCTCCACATAGGTAGCAAACTGAAATTTCCTGAATTCTCCACCCCCCCTATGATACCTACGTATCTATATTTATATTTATCGGGCTCTTCAGACATTTACACCAAAATATTACAAAAACCCTACAAAAACCCTAACAACTACTGTCGTTAAGTCTTCCTTCTCTGCATGTGTGCATTTTATTCCTTCTAGCTGTCGTCTCCTTATTGTAGCCATGCGTGCTGTGCTTCTTGCCAGTTGTCACTTTCCCCCTGCATGCTTTCTTTCCCATGATTTCTCTTCCAATTGTCATTCTTCTTTGTGCACGCTTTCTTCCCCACTTCGGCCTGCTGCCAACAATTGTCTTTCCAGGAACATTTGTTCAAATTTATGAAATCGACACAAAGTCTGATTTCACCGTTATTATTTCTCACTAGAACCATATTTTCTATCCATTCAGAGTACCTCAAAGGTACAATGATCTTAGCATCTATAATTTTCTTGATTTCCTTCTCCATAATAGGTAACAAAAGAGGATTAATCTGCCTTAATTTCAGCTTGAACGGTTTTACATTATCTTTCAAAGGTATCTTATGTTGGATGATAGTTTCATCAAAGGTCCTAAGATCTTCATACTTCCATGAAAAAATATCATTGAACTCCTTCAACAATTCTTCATATTTAGCTCATTATTTTTCTTATAGGAATTTTGATAATTTGTCATGCTTGGGATTTGCAACAATCCCAAGATTACAATCAATTACCTCTGCTTCTTTTTCTGGATTAGGAAGCTTCAGAAGAACATCATTACGATAAAAAAATATTTCGATAGGTACAAGGCCTTTTGGAATATGATTAGTAGGCAATTGAAAAATCTTATGCCCAACAATCATATTATGAAAATTCAAATTCTGGTTAGTCTTGTCTAAATCTTCATCTTGATCAATATGAATTGAAGAAAAATCATCTACAACTTCAATGAACCTTTTTATTTCAGAATACTCCTCAAATACTCTCCAATGCTTAACATTATTTGGAATAGATGGCATGTACCTAACCTCAACATCATATTTCAGATTTGGGAGCAAAGGAGTTTTAAAAGTACTTACTACCACAACCAGTGAATCATCCTACTCATTCTGATTTCTTGGAATATATACAATATTAAAAGAAAGTAAAAGGGCTTCAACAACTTCCCATACCTCATTTCTGTAATATTTCAACTGAATATTCTGTGTATGATATGCATTTCTAACCTGATGTACAATGAGTTCAGAATCCCCATGCACCTTCAAATGCTGAATTTTCATTTTTTTGGCTACCCTGAGACCTAACAACAATGACTCATACTCTACAATGTTATTTGTTGTATGAAATTCTAACTTGTAAGATAGGGTAATGATTTCGTGTTCAGGAGAAATCAACACTACACCTGCTCCTACACCTTCTCTGGATGAACCTCCATCAAAGTGTAATTTCCATAGCAGATTTTGATTTTCAGTAGACTATGGGGCAGCAGTTGATTTTTCCAAAGGAAAATATTGTTGGACATCATTATCAATGTGAAATATAGATGATCCCAAGTCCACATCAACTGCATAGACATGATGATTTACATAATGATCACTATCACTGATAATATATGCCAATTGAGCCTCATGATAGAGTCTTCTAAATTCTCCTCCAAACACAAGTATAGTGGCATAAGAGAGATCCATTTGAAGAGATCCCCCAAGCTTCTTACACCAAGATCTGGACGATAGCATGCCAAACATAGGAGGGATATCAGCTACAACTATATCCATGACTAAAATTTTGGCTGGGATTTGAGATAATGAAATAGCAAGGTCTTTGATAACCCCCAATAATTTTACTTTTTTCGAATCAAAAGAAAAGATATCATGGTACACTTTAGTGATTTATAACCCCAGTTATTCCATGACAACCTTTGGCATAATATTATGGGAGGCTCCAGAATCTAACAGACAGTTATGAAGGATTTTGTCATGAATATTTAATGAGATATAAAAAGGAGGACTGGAGTCATCCCTATCTTCTACAATTGGCCCTAAGACAATAGTGGGTTTTTCATCTTGGAGATTAATCACATCATTAACATGATCAACAACAAAAGAAGGTTTTAGCCATTTCAAAATTTGGATTCTATAAGAATTTCTTTTAACCAACTCAGTCAGAGGAATAGGAATTTTGATCTTACTTATCTCATGTTCTAGGCTGAAAGGAGATGAGAATTTTTCTGCTTCCGGGGTTGATACTTTCATAGTTGGTTGTACTTGCTTTATTTCAGGATTATTGATGCATGTCTATACTGCTGGGAAAACATGTTTATCTTTTTGAGGAGCATATTTTGTAGTAGTTGATTTGGATCTAAGATTGTACCCTTGTTGATCTGTATTACAAAGCATATTATATGGACTTCCCCCATCCTGTGAATTCAGTGAATCCTCATATTCATTCTGTGTTAGGTGACTGAGAGCAATCTCATCTCCGAACAAATGAATATCCAGATCTTCATCTTCATCTTCAGCTTCCTAGTTCTCTTCAATGTAATTATTTTGCAGAGGTGTCTGAATTTTTTGATCATCAATATTATTCTTATCCCTTTGCATGATTTGAGGGTTACAAGGTCTTCTATATTGATTTGAATTTCGATTTCCTTCTTGAGGTGCATTCCATTTATGTTTTTCCAATCTGAGTTTAGACAGTTCATATGACATTTCCTCCATATTTCTTGCCATCTCCTCCAAGGAAATCTTCTGATTTTTAGTATTTGATGTATAAGACTTATATTATTCTTTTAGCTTCCCCTTATATGATCTCTCCTTCAGTTGTTCTGATGCTAGAATGTTAGATTCAACTTCAAGAGTTGAATCTTGCATATCATCTAGAGTGGTTGATATTATTTCCCTAATAAGCAAACAAAAATCAACATCAAAGGCATTAGCATAAGTGACCTTTGCTAACCTTTCAGTTGGCCTAATATCATCTGGTATTTTCTAGTACATCCAATTGAATCTTTGAGAGAATTTAGGGACAGATTCACTATTATTTCTTTGTAGATTGTTGAATTATGTCATGTAATACAAATAATATTTCTTGTCACCCCACTTTCTCAAGAAGGTGACATCAAGGTCTATGATGGTGGCAACAAAGTTAGCTTTGAGGTTCCTGAACCACTTCCTCACTTATCCATCTAAACTTTGAACAAAAATCCTCATCCACACATCATCATAATCCACTTGGAAATTATCAACAAAGTAATAAAAAGTCATTAAATGTTCCTCTACAGTTGTTTCCCCTTCATTGTCAAAACTTGGAAGGTACTTCATGTAATCATTCGCTGGGAGAGGATGAATATTATTTGGCAATACCAAAGATAGCATCCATTGGATTGGGAGGTGTTGCACCAACCATTGTTTGACCACCTAAAGATTTATTTGTATGTGGAGAATGTGGTGATTAAGGTGATAAGGACTTAGGGATGTTCACCAATTGAATCTTAGGAGAGGATTGGATAATTTCTTCAGCAAGTTTTTCAGCAGCAAGGATATTAACTTGAAGGCTAAGATTGTGTTTATCTTCTTGAATTTATTCAAGGATTAAGATATTTTCTAAGGGAGGGTACTTTGATTCTTCAGGGAATTCAAATATTTCCTCAGATTTATATCTTTTCTCGGGATAGGGTGTGTAAACGTATTCTGGTTCTACAAATTCCCCTTTCCCCGAGGTGGATTCTTCAAAAGGAGGTAAAATAAACAATTTTTCAGATCCTATTTTTTTGAGAGATTTGGATTGTTTCAGGATCTTCTCAGGGTATGAAACAACAGACACATATAGAGATTTTGGATGGGATCTAGTCCCCTTTCTCTTTGGATCTAGAGTGTTTAATGTGGAGTCAATAGGTGAAAAGATATTGCATTCAACTTGTGCCTAGTTATAGTTTCACCATTTACAAATAGATCTATAAAATTCTATCGTTCTACCCAGGGAAAGTATGATCATTTATGTCCCCGACAATGACGCCAAAAGATTTTAGCGCTAGAATTTGTTCCTAGAATGCTTTAGGAATAACCCTTACACACCTTGTTTCAAAATGTTCAATAGGGGTTTTAATATGGATAAATCCTTTCTTGATTTGAAAAATGAATAATGACAAGATCTTTTAAGACCACTTACCTAAGTGCAACAAGTCAGGTAAACAAAAATGATGGTTATATTTTTAAGTTTTAAGTGATGTGATTGAGAGAAAGGGAAAAACAAAGAGTGATAAATACACAAATAACAAATCTTGCCTTTATTGTGTTTATGCAGCAGAGGAAAAACCTTTATCTAGAATTCATTCTAAATAAGATCTAAGGAGAAAACACCCATGTGGAAAAGATTACTAGAACCTAGTAAATCAACCTTCTCAACACAAAAGTATTTCAGAGGAAAATGTGAAGATGATAAACAAAGAAATATACCATACTAACCACCAATTTCATTAGCAATTGAAATCTTTACACATGCAATATAGATCAAAACAATCTTTAACAATAAAATATCAAGCCAAAATAGGGATTCAACCCTTTCTTCTTCTACATCATTTTATATATAGTGTTTTCAATTAGTTACATGCACTTATGGTCGATCTTGACCATCAGGGACAACTCAAAATCAATCCCTACAAAAAGTGAAAATGAAATTTAGCCTTTGACTACTGATATACAAACTAATAACAATTTTTACAAAAAACCTCCTAGGATAAAGGCAACATCATTGCATAAAATACTATTTTCTTGACTTGTTCTCCATTTGGATCATAGCACTGCAACATCCTCTTAATCCTTCCTAGATACATATGATCTTCAAAGATCCATACAAATCCCGCCTTTGACAATTGAATCATGGTGCCCAATATGCATTTATCTTCATATACCAATATAGATTTTAGATCCAAAAAATGTGTATAGCTTCACAACATGCTCCATAATATGATATCATAGGTATAGCCCTCCTCTATTACAAAAATATGAAACTAGGGGAGTTTAGCAGCAAAATTGGCTACTAAACTTCCTGTAACGACCTACCAAAAAACCAGTTCTGCGTGTTTTCAACTCCTTCCTTTGCCTGGGTTGTAGTTGGTCATATTAAAAAAGGGGAATGATACCTTAGACATAGGGAAAAAAAGATTTTTCCATCATTATCCATCATTTTTAATCTCAAAAACCGAATTTACCCTAGAGGTGGTATTTTCAAATTGATAGATTTCTATGCATGATTGAAGAAGTTGCTTCTGCCAACAATTCTAAACTATACTTTTTGGTCTGCTTTGCTTGAGATCAGGTTTTCATTCTCTTACGCTCATTCTCTTTATATCCTATCTTAGGGTTTGGGTTTTTCATATTCTCCTTACCCTGTTTTCTGGCAGGGACTCTGTTTTTTCCAATGATAGTATTTTTAATTATGATTAGACCACCCTTCTTGAATTTATTCTTCTCAAACTTAGTGATAGGGGTTTTATTTCTTGTAGATGAATTATTCATAGGTTTGACAGGATCTTCATCGATGATGATGACCTTCTCTGTGATAACAGGTTTATATACTACTTTAGACTTCACCCTAAACTTGTTTCGAGGCCCGATGCTTCGTTTCCTTATAAAAATTTTGTACTTAGCCACATTATCTTTAGAGGATATTGAGATGGGAGGAATGACCTTTGAGGAATGGTCTTTAGGCTGTACAGGCTCCACCAATTTCTCTATTGTCTCAGGTTTTTTATCCTCTCCTAGTACCCTAGGTTTTACCTGTCTTTGAGTCCTTCTAGAGTAAGTCTTTTGTGAAAAAGGAAAAGGGTGCTTACCTCCACCTAGGATTCAGGAAGACCCTACATCTACTTGTTTCTAGTTGGAGGAGATTCCACAGGTTTATATGGGGTCTTAAAAAAATCTGCTCTCTTTCTCTTCTTTGAATTAGTTAGTTGATTGGCGCTAGATGAAGTTTCTTGTTCAATATTAGCACCCTTCTCATGTGATTTTTCATCAAAAGGATGCAATTTCTTCTCAAAATCCGACTAGATAAAAAATTGATCCCAAATCTTCTGCAACTTCCCCAGCTAGGCCTTGACAAGTACTTTGATCAAGCCCTGATGATAGATTACGTGAGGAGGGGTTTTTTCATTTGCTTGGACCTTCATATCCATATTTTTGATATCCCTCAAGAAATAATAAGGTATATTCATTCTCTTAATTCATGCCAGATGAAGAAAAGATCGTAAATGAAATATAAATACAACAGAATAGCGCCCCTCACAAGTGATGAATCTCTTAAGAATGAGAAAGGATTCCATCCATTCATCAACAATCCAATCCCTAGGAATTCCTTTGGCCCAATTAGGGTCTCTGTGTTTGGGTTTCAAAAACTATTTTACATCTCCTCCTGTAATCAATTTATTTTTGAACCACCTTTTGCCATCAGTCGAGAGGTTGCAAGCAACTGATATGGAATCCTATGTAACTTGCATGACCAAGCTTGTGAATAGGGCCCATTTTCCATTGAAACTCTCAACAAACACCTTGGTTGTAGCGTAATGATGACCATCCAACTTCGTGTAGAAATTATACCAACCTGTCCAATCGAAAATGTGGCAAATCTCTTCATAAGCTTCCATGATCTCAGGCCCTTCAGGATCTTTCCTATTCACATGTCCACCCTCACCCATATGCACAGTTGCGACCATAAGACTAGACTCTTGGCTACAAGGAAGGGATCTATATGGTGTGTAATGAGAATAATTGGGGATCTGTTGGCTCTGTGGGTGTCAATTCAAATCGACTAGCTGTTGTAGGTAACGAATAATGCGCCAATTTTTTAAAAAATAAATTGAAAAGCCTCATTCGTGTAATCTCATGGACAACTGACATGTAGAAAATACCACCCATATTCGCATGCTATGGTTGGCAACTGGTACTTTCTAAATGCTTTGCATACTCATGAACTTTGTAGTACAATCCACAAATTCCACGATGTTAACGCTGAGTAAATTTTAAGGCTGAAGAAACAATCTACAAAGGTAACCTACAAACAAAGTTTAAGATTGGAAACTAGACTTTCCAATCTAGAGAGGGCTCTCTCTGAGACTTGATCTCTAATAGACATATTGCTTTAAATAGATGGCTAGATTTAGAATTTTTAGATAATTTTTCAAGGCCTGTTGACAAAATATAGTACTTATAGGGATAAATAAGGTGATGAAATTCATTGTTTAGTTTGATCATGTAGGGTGAAATAAGAAAAGAAATAGATCAGAGCACCACAAAGGATGAATTATGACCTTAGTTGAGAAGATAGCCATAATTTAAATCAGTTAAGTCTAGATCACCATTAGATGAATTCTAGACTTTTAATTTACCAATTTAAAGAGAAGAAAAGTGAAGATGAAAATAAGTACACAGGGAATACATACAAATAAGGGTATAATATTCAAATCACCACCATTGGAATCTTTTTCTTAAGGAATTCAAGACTTCTGCATTTGTATTTCTTTAGATTCAGAAAATTACATTTAGGATCAAAATGTCTATACTTTTGTCGGAGTGCCCCATTTTTACATCAAAATAATCCATATATATAGAAAACTAAAGCTACACTTAGCTTCTAAGACTCGAACTACTATATCCTAGAGTTATGGATCTGGTTGTTTTCAAAGAGAACACAAACCTCTACAAAATTTACCAAAAATAGGAAAGTCGATTTTCCAATCATAACCTATCTGAAATGTTATTTAAAATCATAAATTCTTGAGAAAATTTCAACCATATGATTTTGATGAGTCATCATGTGTATCGTTGGACAACACTGTCACCTTTGCGCAGTAAATTCTGGTTTCTTCTGTGCAAATGTTGGCTGTGATATATGTGCAGCGGTTTCATGTGCCAGATCTTCATGTTGAGGTTTCTCACGCAAATCCAGTTGGCAAAAAAGGATGGGATCATTCATTTTGTCTGTATATTCCTTATATATCTCACTTGTAGTCGTAAGACCCTATTTTCCTTTCTTAATGACACATTTTGTGTCTTTAAAATCCTCACCTGTCTCAACAAAGCCACATTCCTTTTCAATTTTGATTGAGCATCATAAATGGTTGCACATGAATCGTCTATAGCTGGTCTGCATTTCTTGTAATGTTTCATGATCCCTTCCTTTGATATTCTTTTTTCCTCCCTGAGATTAATGATCTCATCTTGAGCTTCTCTTAGCTGTTTTTTCAACCATTTTATATTCTTTTCTCCTTCTATTGGTGAGGTAGGAGATCTTTGACTTTCTTTACTATGCGATGCTTGTGCTTCATGAATTCTTTCTGTTAGCTTTCTCCTCAATTATTTGTTCTCCTGATAGAATTGGGCTATAACATGTTGAGATTTCTTTAGTTGTTGTTTCACATCCTTGATATCTACATCTTCCTCACCTGGTTCCACTTGCTTTTCATCAAT
The DNA here is from genome assembly GCA_010110895.2 of Picea sitchensis. Classification (NCBI taxonomy): domain Eukaryota; kingdom Viridiplantae; phylum Streptophyta; class Pinopsida; order Pinales; family Pinaceae; genus Picea; species Picea sitchensis. The sequence continues at coordinate 74,387 of SNQJ01S0029008.1, read as the reverse complement.
CTCTTGGGATGCACATTCAACAAACTCTGTTTGAATTGTGGGTATGGGAAACCTCCTGACAGAGGACCCGGTGCATGGTTTACTGGGAGTTTGTGTCTCCTCAGTTTCATCATTGACTCTTAGTTTGCTTCTTTTCTTTGAGGTTGGTTGACTGCATGATGAATCTTCAATTTCTTTTCCTTTTCCCCTTTCAACAACACCTCCTCCTTTTACCCATGAACTATGAAATGTTGATTTCTCAGCAGATAAGGGAGTATCTCCTTTAGGGTCTAGGGGAATGTTTTCTGAAATCAAGAAAGAATCCTAGTCCATGTTTAACTTACCAATCTCCTCAACCACCAACATATTTATCAAGGAAAAATGGAATAGGTTGTTCTCTGGCTGGTCAACTTTATCTTGGACATTGCCTGCCATCTTTCCCAGGATTCTACATAGGAAGAAAGGTAAGTTTAAAAGACTTCTCCCTATGAAATGCATCAGGATCCCAATGTGGTATTGATGTACCTTATCAAATCTACCCTCACAAGTAAAGTAATTCCGAATTATCCTCATAAGATTCTCAAAAGGTTCTAAATGATATTCACTGGGAATGTTGGCTCCAATTTTCCGATTTCTGTATTTAGGTTTGAGAAAATCAATATAACATGAAGTATGTAATGGCATACCTTTAACTTTCTCCTTGCATAGGAATTTATGTCGCAGCTAATATGTTTTCGTCTGACACTTGAAAAGTGATCCCTTCAATAGTTTCACTGACACCAAGAAAGTTAAGGGCGAATTGCTTGGTTAGTTGTGCATTATACCCTTGAAACTTTTCACAAAATCTTATGCATCTGGATTGTTCAAAGGAAACTCTGATTGTCAGGTCTATGTTTACTAAATTTAAATATTGTGGCTCAAACCTCACGACTTTCTCGCTTCTTGCATTGTTTCTTTTTCTTTGAGGATTTGTCATGATGTTGATATATGTCAATTGTAGGTGCACAAAAATGGATTGTAATAGTCTATGCATAGAAAAAAAGGGAATAGTAACCTATGACAACAAACGAGAACAATAACCTCTGTGTAGAGAATGATAATAGTGACTTGTTCACGGTGCGTAGGAAAAGGTAGCAACAGGAAACTTTGCGCAGCAAACAAATCAACAGAAGGAAACTCGACACAGCGGAAAAATCGGCGCAACAGTAAACAACAATGGAAAAATTCGGCGCAGTGAAAAACTCGGGGCAACAATAAACAACAATGGAAAACTTTGGTGCAATAGAAAATTCGGTGGATCAATAAACAACAACGGAAAAATTTGGCACAACAATAAACAACAACAGAAACTCAGCACAACGACAAACACCAACGAAAAACTTGGTGCAAGAGTAGGTAATAAGAATTTATCTCAAAATAAAGAAGGCCAATTGTGTGAAAAATAAACTCATTCCAGAAGCTAATTTGCAATGGGCTCCAAGAAAAACTCTTGAACAATGATTGAAAGCAATAGAGGATACGCAACAAAAACAGAGTAGCAAATTTACATAGCGACTAGAAGCACACAATATTTACGTAGCAAAGGGATTCAGAGCTTACTGGAAAGGATATGGACGACTCACAAGTCTTGAAGGTGATGGAGAAACATGAAATGTGACCAATATTTATGCTTGAATGGATAAGGAATGAAATTATGAAAATGAATGGAATATCCATAACGACATGATGTTTTAAGGCAAGTTAAAGATTTGCGCAACGAAATTGCGTAGCGGGTACACCTTTGAAGTTTGCAATGGTACAAATGATATGGATTTCCATGATTATTCCCTTTTCTAACCTCATGATTAGGTAATGATGAACCATAATATCATTTGACATGACATTCATCCTAACCACTTGATTCGACCTTGGTACATAATTTCCCACTTTTCGACATGACTCAAGACTTAGGAAAGTAGACCTTTATAGCTTAAACATGATGAACCTTACACTCTTTTAACCAAATTATGACTAAACCCATTACTTGAAATTTCAATCCATTATTTATTTGGTCACTGACCTCATAAACTTTGGCACACTAACTATGACTCATCTAGGAAAGTCTTGATTTTTTCCAAGATCAAGGCATGACTCTAAATTTTTTTTTGGAAAAACTTCTAACTCTAGCTACAAAAATCATGGTGCTAACAGCTGGCTCCAATGGGGATGCTATCCTCTGAGTGAGGTAGAAAATAATAGTAGACCAAGTGCCTGACCATTGGGATTTATTTGACTCAAAGACTATAAACTGACAAACAAACTTATTTACAAGACTCTCTTGAAACAACTTTGGCTAAACTCAGCATAAACTTAGGGCCTTCAATTTGGACTTCAATTTTCTGTTGATTATTAAGTCGAAATGATTCATATGAAAATAAAATGGTTATTTACAATTACATGGAGAGATTGATTTTTTTTTAATAAAGATAGTGTTTGAGAAACCTGCCATTCACAGGTCCTCTACCAATGAGATCTCCAATAAGCTCCTGCAACAAATAGGCATTGTTCCCATGGTATGAAACAATCTTGAATGGTCCCAGCCAAAGATGATCAAACTTCCCATGTTTCCCTATGTATTCATTCCTTGCGTCCCACTTTAGTACCAAATCATCCACCTTGAAATCATCTTCCTTAGTATGCCTGTCAAAAGCTATTTTATTTTCATTTGGGTCAACTTCCTGTTCTTGCAGCAGTCTCATCAATGGTAGTCCTAATGAGGTAGGAAAAATTGCCTCTGGTACCATATACAATCTAAAAAGGTGATGTAGAAATAGACCTTTTAGTGGTGATCCTATCAGCCCATAACACAAAGATAAGCTTTTTGTGCCAAGCTTTCTTATTTCCCTCCAGAAGCTTCTTAATAATCCTGGTCATGATTTTGTTGGATGACTTAGCCAACCCATTACCCTATGGGTAATAAGTAGTGGAATGACCAAGAGTTATATTATAGTCACTGTAAAATTTCTCTATTCTTTTGGAATTGAATGTTGTTCAATTGTCAGTAATGATCTTGTCTGGACAACTAAATATAGAAAAAATATTGCTTTCTAAAAATTGAATGATAACAATATCAGTAGTTTGCCTTGTGGGGACTACTTCAATCCATTTGGTGAAATAGTATGTGGTTTTCAGTATCCACCTATGCTGAGTTGAGGATGGCAGATGAATTTCTCCCATAAAATCAAGGTCCCATTGCATGAATGGTGCTTCAACAAAGATAGGCTTTAAAGGTAAATGTTGCAGCTTTATTTTTCCATTAAAAGTATGGCATTCATGGCAGCTGGAAAATTCCTTGTATACATCGGAAAAAATACAAGGCCAATAGAACCCTACCCTCAATATTTTGTGTGCAGTGGTAATCCAATAATGGTGCCCCCCACAGTCACCTTTGTGAAACTCTTTGATATTTTTTTTCACTTCTTCCTCCGACAAACAATTTAGCAAGATCCCACCTAGATATTTCCAATATAGAGAATGGTCAAGAATGAAAAAAATTGTTTCTTTCAACTTCAAAAATATGGCTTTGGTTTTTCTTAACTTAGGAGGAGATTGTAAATTTCTTAGTACATAAATAATATCAGCATACCAAGGAGAATCAATGAATTTTTGGGATACCTGTGGGACTGTTTCTTCTTTTGAATTTGTTGATAAGTCAATAATGAAATTGATACCCAAGACATCACAGTTGGACTGCGCCATCAACTTTGCAAGCCCATGACTTTTAATCATCTTTGTAGGTTTGATCTCGAGGTCATACTCCAACATCACAACTATCCATTTTCCCCTTCTCCCTTCAGGATCAGGCTGAGTCAAAATATCTTTTACAGAATTGCTAGGCACAAAAGCAATGACATGGGAATGCAAGATATAAGTTCTAAATTCCTTAAGGGCCTTCACCAAGGAATATGCCTACTTTTCCATGATGTCATACCTTAGTGGGGAGTCTCTCAATGTCCTGCTATAATAGGCTATGGGCCTTTCAAAGCTCTGTTCATCTTTTTGCAACAAAACACCACCAATGATGTGTTATGAAGCAAAAGAAAACAAGATAAAATATTTTGCAAAATTCGGGTTGGCCAACACTAGATCTTTGGTTAGTGCCACTTTAATATCTTCAAAATACTTCCTAGCTTCAGGAGACCATTTTATTTCATTGCCTTTTCTGAGCATATTTGTGATATATTTTATGATTTCGGCCAAGTTAGGAATAAACCTTCTCAAAAAATTTACTTTTCCTAGGAAAGACTGTACCTCCTTCTTTCTCATGGGTGTGCCAATATTCATAATTTCTTCCACTCTGTTGGGGTCTATTTATCCCTTTCTTTGAAATGATGTGTCGAAGTAATTTTCCTTCTTGCATTCCAAAATTTGAATTTTTTGGATTCAATGAGATTCCAAACTTTCTACATTTCTGGAAAACCCTTCTTAGATGTTTGAGATGTTGATCATCAGAATATGAAAATACAATGATATCATCTAAGTAAATAACAATATACTTATCTTTCTCATCAGCAAATTCTATGTCCATGGTCCTTTGGAAATTTTCTCCTACATTCCTAATCCCAAAAGGCATTTTTGCATACATGAAGGTGTCCCAAGGTGTTGTAAAGATGTATTCTCTTGGTCATTAGGATGCACCATGATTTGGTTGTATCCAGAGAAACCATCAAGCATTGATATCTTCTGATATCCAACCACCTTCTGCAAGATGTAATCCATATTAGGAAGTGAATAATTGTCTTTGAGGGACACCCTATTTATATTTCGAAAGTCCACACACAACCTTATCTCACCACTTTTCTTCCTGACAGGAACTAGGTTAGCCACCCACTTGGAAAATCTTAAGGAAACTATAATTTTGTCATCACACAGACTCCTTACCTCCTTTTCAATCAATGGAAACAACATAAGGTTTATTCTTCTCAACTTTTGCTTGAAGGGTTTATGATCATCCTTGATTGGAATTACATGTTGAATTTCCTTAGTATCATAGACCATTAAATATTCATAATTCCATGCAAAGACATTAGGGAAATACTTCATTAGGATGATATATCTTTGTTTAATTTATGGAGTGATATTTTTGTACAGTTTGATGATCTTGGGATCCTTCTGAGTCACAATGTTGCAATCTTCTATGTCCTCATCATTTGCAGTGATTTTAGGATTTCTGGCTACATTGTTGTTGTCAAAAAGTTTTTCCAATGGGACCAAGCCTTTGGGAATAATGTTATTTTTGAGCTGCACTATATCTCTTCCAGCAATCTGATTTTGAAAAAGGACATCATTGTTGAACATAGCTGCATCTTCATTTTCTTCACAACAACACTCATCATCAATATTCGAATTAACAAATTCATCACTCATCTGAAGGATTCTTTCTACATGTTTGTCATCTTCAAATATTTGCAAATATTTAATGTTGTTCGGTACTGCTGGCCTGTGCTTGACCTCAATTTCATACTTTTTATTTGGAAAAATTGGAATTTTGAAAACATAGGCTGAAGTAGCTAAAGCATCTGCAATTTGATTTTTCCCCAGGCTAGGAATCACTGATAAATTGTATTATGAAAAATCTTCAAGAAGATCAAGTACTAAATTCCTATATGCCCTCAATATAGGATGCTTGGACCGACATATACCCTTTACCTGATTAATAACAAGCTCAGAATCTCCATGTACAACTATCCTCCTACCACCCAATTCTTTTAAAGTCTCCAATCCCAAAATCAGTGCCTCATATTCATCCATGTTATTGGTATAATCAAAAGCAAGTTTGTAAGAAAAAATATTTGTACGTATCTTGGGAGGGTTAATCCATACACCATCTCCTGCTCCTTCTCTGCTAGCAGCTCCATCAAATATCATATTCCACATCTCATCCTCTACATTGTTTTGTTGATCTGTAATTTCCTCTGTTTGATGATCAGATTTGTCTTTGATGGCCCTGACAGTCGTTAGCTCCTCCTCTTCAAAACTCAATTCATTATAGAAAATAGAGGAACCAACCTCAATATATACAGAGTAAATGGGATGGTTGTTTGGTTGAGTTTTTCTACTCACCATGTACTTGAGGAACACTTCTATGTACAACCTCCTTTCTTGGCCAAAAACATGGATATTAGCATATGACATATCTATTTGCAAAGTCCCTTTCAACTTTGCAGCCCAAGATCTAGATAACAACATGCCAAATTTTGGAGGGATGTCAGCAACCACCACATCCATGATCAATTTTTTTGATGGAATTTGAGACAATGATACAAACAGATCTTTAATTAAACCCAAGCATTTCACCTTCCTTGAGTCAAAAGATAAAATATCCTTGTAAGGTTTTGTAATATATAGGCCCAACTCATCCATGACCACCTTGGGCATCATATTATGTGATGCTCCTAAATATAACATGGAATTATGTAAGGTCATTTCATGAATTTTAAGACTAACATAGAAAGGAGGGACATCATCAACATCACCACTCTCCTCCACACGTGGGCCAAACAAGATAGCAAGGTTATCATCTTGTACATTCAAGGTGTTAGGGGATTCTTCCATTTTGAGCATTTTAATGATCTGATTTCTATATTCTCCATTCTTAATCAGCTCATTGAATGGAACATAAATTTTGATTTTAGCCATTTCACTTTCAAAAGTAAAAGGAGATGAGGCTTTTTCTACCTCTTTGATGACTGCTTCCTTTCTTGCCTCAGGTATTTTATTTGGGGGTTCTTCTTTGGATTTTCCTTTCTCCATTGCATCCTTTGTTGAATTATCTTTCGTAGGTTGGCTTGAAGAAGGTGTATTTATCTGAAGTTCCCTTGTAGGATTTGCAGGCACCTTTTTACTTTTGAGGTTATACTATTTCTGAAGCTGCATAATAGCATTTTGATATCCCTTCTTAAAATCTTATGTTTTCAATGACAACATATCATCGTTCTCCTGCATAAAATTATCATTTTCATCCATAAATTGATCACGTTATTCTTTAGTTAAGAACACATTTGTTTCTGTATCATCACAACAATGCATATTGTCTTCAATTGTTTGATTAAAATCTTCATTTACATAGTTGTTTTGGAAAGGACATTTTATTTGTTGATCACCTTGATTTCTTTGGTCTCTTTGCTTGATCTTTGGAACTGGAGCTCTTCTAAAATTTTGATTTCTGGGCTGAAAATCAGTTTGATCCCTGGTGGTAGGCTTATTCTCCAAAGACATTCTTTCCATGAATCTTTCCATAGTTTTAAAATCAAATTTATCATCTGATGATTGAGAAGTTGAGGGTTGTGCTTCTCCTTGTACCTTCTTCACATCTCTGTCAAGATTATGTTTGATCTTCCCCGATGCCATGAGATTTACCTCTACTTCAATTGCATCACTCATCATATCATCTAATGTATTGGATCTCCTTTCTCTTAACAACAAGACAAATTCACTATCAAAATAATCAGCATATCGAAGTTGGGCAGCTCCAGGAGGAGGTTTTACTTCAGTAGGAATTGAATTGTAAACTTTCATAAATCTAGTTGAAAAATCTTGTATTGTTTCATTAGGTGATATTTTTAAGTTATTGTACTGAGTTAGCAATTGAAGAGGATTCTTCTTGTCACCCCACCTTGCAATGAAAAGTCTTTCAAAATCTGCAAAATCAGGGATACTCACTGCAGGAAGATCTTTAAACCATTTTCTGACTTCTCCTGAAAGACTTTGTGCGAACAACCTTAGTTTTTCATCCTCATGATCTACCTCCTCTAGCTCAACAAAATCATTGAACCAATATAAGTTTCTTTGGGTTGATACATTTTCTTCAACATCGAATGATTTGATGTCTAATTATAATTTTGGGGTAAATCATGCAACTGGGCAGGCAAGGTAAGAGGAGCAAATTTGACTACCATGGCTCTAGGAGGATTTTGGGCTATCTAAACAGTCTGAGTGGGGACATTCTGAATAGGAATAGTCTGAATGGGGACAGTGGGAATAAAAGACTGGAATTTCTTCTCATCAAAGATAATTTCATTCGACTTAGATTTTGATCTAGATCTGAACAAGGTTTGTTCAAATTTTAAATCAAAGTCGAGGTCATTGATACTTTTTAAGTCGTCTTTGGGTAAAGATAGATTTATGTCCAGGAAAGCAAATGAATTGACAGTATTTTTTTTGTGTGTAATAGTTTCTCACGATCAGACATAGATGTTATAGGTTCTGGATCAGGGTCCCTTCTAGTGTGAATTCTCTTAGGAGCCATGATTTCTTATTTTCTCAAATATATATATATATATATATATATATATCTTACTCATATTATTAAATGAGGTTGCCAGGGTAAGAATAGTTCATCCAAAAAAAATGTTTGATTCATTGTTTCCCTCAGGAATAAAATCTAAATCTTTAAGTTGTTCTTTCCCAGGGAAAATTTTCAATTTCTTCCCCGACAACAATGCCAAAATGTTAACGCTGAGTAAATTGTTAGGTTGAAGAAACAATCTACACAGGTAACCTACAAACCAAATTTAATACTGGAAACTAGCCTTTCTAATATAGAGAGGGCTCTCTCTGAGACTTGATCTCTCATAGACAGGTTGTTTTAAATTGATTGCTAGATTTAGAATATTTAGATAATTTTTCAAGGTCTGTTGACAAAAGATAGTAATTCTAGGGCTATGGAGTCAACCACTGAAAACAAAGAAAAGAATGCTTGGTAGATATAACTCCTCAGAGGAACAAAGGGTAAATAAGGTGATGAACTTTAGTGTTTAGTTTGATCATGTAGGGTGAAAGAAGAAAAGAAACACCCAACAATATTAGAGCATCACAAAGGATGAATTATGACCTTAGTTGAGAAGATAGACATAATTTAAATCAGTTAAGTCTAGAGCACCATTAGATGAATTCTAGACTTTTAATTTACCAATTAAAAGAGAAGAAAAGTGCAGATGAAAATAAGTACACAGGGAATACATACAAAGAAGATTACAATCTTCAGATCACCACCATTAGAATATTTTTCTTAAGGAATTTATGACTTCTGCATTTGTATTTATTTAGATTCAAAAAATTACATTTAGGATAAAATGTCTATACTTTTATCGGTGCGCCCCCTTTTTACATCAAAATAATCCATATATATAGAAAAATAAAGCTACACTTAGCTACTAGGAGTTGAACTACTATCTCCTATAGTTATGGATCTGGTCGTTTTCAAAGAGAACAACAACCTCTACAAAATTTACCAAAAATAGGAAAGTCGATTTTCCAATCATAACCTATCCAAAATGTTGTTTACAATCATAAATTCTTGAGAAAATTTCAACCATATGGTTGTGATGAGTCATCATGTGAATCGTTGTACAACATTGTCACCTTTTCGCAGTAAATTCTAGTTTTTGCTGCACAAATGTTGGTTGTGATATCTGCGTAGCGATTTCACGCTACAGATCTTCATGATGAGGTTGATCGTGCGAATTGAGTTGGCAGCAAAGGATGGGATCATTTGTCTTATCCGTAACTTTCTTATCCAATCTCACTTGTAGTCGTAAGGCCCTATTTTCCTTTCTTAATGACAAATTTTGTCTCTTTAAACTCCTCACCTGTCTCAACAAAGCCACATTCCTTTTCAATTTTGATTGAGCATCAGAGATGGATGCATAGGCACCATCTATAGTTGGTCTTCATTTCTTGTAATGTTTCATGATCCCTTCCTCTGATATTTTTTTTTCCTCCATGAGCTTAATGATCTCATCTTGAGCTTCTCTTAACTACTTTTTCAGCCATTTTATATTATTTTCTCCTTTTTTGGTGAGGTAGGATATCTTTGACTTGATTTACTCTATGATTCTTGTGCTTCAAGAATTATTTTTGTTAGCTTCCTCCTCAATTCTCTATTCTCCTGATAGAATTGGGCTATAAAATGTTGATCTTTCTTTAGTTGTTGTTTCACCTCATTGATATATGCATCTTCCTCACCAGGTTCCACTTGTTTTTCATCAATCTCTTGGGATACACATTCAACAAACTCTGTTTGAATTGTGGGTATGGGAAACCTCTTGGCAGAGGACCTAGTGTGTGGTTTACTGGGAGCTTGTGTCTCCTCAGTTTCATCATTGACTCTTACTTTGCTTCTTTTCTTCGAGGTTGGCTGACTGAGTGATGAATCTTCAATTTATTTTCCTTTTCCCCTTTCAACACCTCCTCCTTTTACCCCTAAACTATGAAATGTTGATTTCTTAGCAAATAAGGGAGTATCTCCTTTAGGGTCCAGAGGAATTTTTGTTGAGATCAAGAAAGAATCCCAGTCCATTTTTAACTTACCAAGCTCCTCAACCACCAACATATTTATCAAGGAAAAATGGAATAGGTTGTTCTCTGGCTAGTCAGTTTTAGCTTGGACATTGTCTGCCATCTTTCCTAGGCTTCTACATAAGAAGAAATGTAATTTTAAATTACTTCTCCTTGTGAAATGCATCAGGAGACTAATGCGGTATTGATGTACCTTATAAAATCTACCCTCACAAGTAAAGTACTTTTGAATTATCCTCAAAATCTTCTCAAAAGGTTCCAAAAGATATTCACTGGGAATGATGGCTCCAATTTTCCGATTTTTGTATTCAGGTTTGAGAAAATCAAAATAACATGAATTATCTAATGGCATACATTTAAACCACTTTTCTCCCTGCATAGGAATTTATGTTGCATCTAATAAAAACTCTTGAACAATGATTGAAAGCAATGGAGGATACACAACAAAAACAAAGTAGCAGATTTACGTAGCGACTTGAAACACATAGTATTTACCTAGCAAATGGCTTGAGAGCTTACTAGAAAGGCTATGGAAAACTCACAAGTCTTGAAGGTGATGGAGAAACATGAAAGGTGACCAATATTTATGCTTGAATGGATAAGGAACGAAATTATTAAAAGAGATGGAATATACATAGCGACATGATGTTTTAAGGAAACTTGAGAAACAGGTACACCTTTGAAGTTTGCAATGATACAAATGATATGGAGTGCCATGATTATTCCCTTTTCTAAACTCATGATTAGGTAATGATGAACCATAATATATTTTGACATGACATTCATCCTAACCATTTTATTCGACCTTGGTACATAATTTCCCACTTTGCGACATGACTCGAGACTTAGGAAAGTAGACCTTTACAACTTAAACATGATGAACCTTACACTCTTTTAACCAAATTATCACTAAACCCCTTACTTGACGTTTCAATCCATTCTTTATTTCGTCACTAACCTCATAAACTTTGACACACTAATTATGACTCATCTAGGAAAGTCTTGATTTTTTCCAAGATCAAGGCATGACTCTGAAAATTGTTTCGACAAACTTCTAACTCTGGCTACAAAAATCATGGTGCTAACATACGACTCTCCAAGGTACTTGAAACGATCACGACCAATGACATGTGGAATTTCTTGTAGCGCTCGGCGAGCTTTGTCCCTTTGCTTTCTTGGGAGGATTATACTTTGAATAACACTCGACGAGCTTTGTCCCTTTGCTTTCTTGGGAGGATTATACTTTGAATCTTCAGCCAACTAAGTTAAATAATCATGAAGTATAGAGGTTGACATGAATTATGGCTCAAATGAAAAGATTTGAAGCCAGGTGATGTCATCAAGCAATCATTTAGACATGTGTGTAATTCCTTTTTCCCCCTCTCACAAAACTAATTCCATCTCATCCATTCGATATAGCATTATTTTAATCCCTTTAAGATAAGCTATCAAACCTTTAACAACATAATGCTAAAGAATTATAACTTATACTAAATTTGAAAAAACAAGTAGGGATGAATGAGGAATAAAAGAATGTAGAACAAAGTAGGTGTTAAAAATAGGGACAAGAAGTCATCAAGAAGTGGCCACCATGATACATTGGCCACCGTGATACATTGTACTCTCACACTCTTCGTCAATTCTATAGAAACTGCAGAATAGAAGGCATTGTTGACTTCATATTTGGAAACTCAACAACAATCTTAGAGAACTGTCTTATCATGGTGCGTCCTCGTCAATTAAATTCAAGCAAGGGATCATTATATCTTGTTACTTTTCATGACCGAATAGAACTAGCTCAGCCCACAGGGTTTGTTTTCCACAACTGAACCATCAATGGAATAGAAGAATACATGAAAAATTTATATACCCACCCAAAAATTTACAAGGTCTATTTGGGTCGGCCATGGAATATGTATTCCAGATTAATTTTCATGAATTCATACTTGGGAGAGCTCAGTATCCCTAAGGGATGGATGCCTTGGAGAGGAGACTTTTCCCTCGACACACTCTACTATGGGGAATTCCAGAATTATGGGCTAGGGGATAAGGTCTTTGGAAGAGTTCCATGGTATAATCAGATTCATGAGATTAATGCAAGAATGTTTTCTATTAAAATCCTCATACAGGGTGATGAATTTCTACCAACTACATTCAGTTAACCCAAAAACAAAGATAGGTTATGATGCATCTTCTAATGTATGGTTGATATAGTTGTTAGTGAACACTTCTCACATTTATAACAATTTTTTATATACATTGCTCCTTGACAATGGGTGTAGTGTTCACTTAAAATGCATTGGGTGTAGTGTTCACTTGAAATGCATTGGACTAAAAATTCTCAAGAAATTTTCATTGAAGAAATCCACTAACAACATGGTTTTGTTTTCATTGTTTCATATGTCTTTGGAATAGTACTACAATTTCAATCCGAGTTTGATTTTAATTATAACTACTAATGTTTTTAAAGAAGTTATTTGGTATTTATAGCTGAAGAAACCATGAGAAGTTGATTGGACTATTGTAAGAAGGTCTTTGTTATGATCCTCACCAGGTATTGATTCCATAAAACAATTGTCAGAATTATCTCGCAAGGGGGATGTTGGTAAGTGGTTGAACCGCCATGGCCCTAAATAAGATTGGGTAGTTACACATCTCACAAGTGTAAAATGGTGTCTCACCTCTTGATAGATAGTGGATACATGACACTTTAGTGTAATAAATTAACATTCACAATATTTCTTTATAGTTGAAGTACATTTACAAACATGGATACAACATCAAGGAGCCAATTGATTTTCATTTGAAGGTATACGTTATTTGTACTCATTTCCAATTCCAATTTTCCATTGTGGCAATTATGTTCCTATATTGTTAATTGTGATTATATTTGTTGTATATGTCTCAGTGATATTTTTCACAAAGTATAAAATTATTTCCGTACTATATTGTTTAACAATAATGATAAAAGGGAATATTAATTGTCCCTCATGAGTAAGTTCTTTACTGGTTGAAATACGTCAAATTTTGTTGAACTATTACATATAGATTGATAGATAGAGATGATTATGTGGGAGGTTCACTAAAATACTTATTTGTAATAGGTAGCTAGTCAATCTCGAAGGAAAAAAATATGAATAGTTCTGAAATGCATTATTCTTGAACAACATCATGTATATTTCTATCTTGGAATATAACGTTTTCTCAGGCGTGCATTATGGCGCCTATGGGGTGTAAGAGTACAATGATGGACATAAGATGGCTTTTATGGAATATAAAATATGAAATATTGATAGGTTAAGGCAATTACAAGGCTATTATCTTGTATGACACATTATATAGTGCATATGGACTCCTGGAGAAAGTAGTCAATCTCGTAGGCAAGAAAAGATTCAAACAATTTTGAAATGCTTTCTTCTTGAACAACAACATGTATATTTCTTATTTGGAATATAATGATATTTTTCAGGTGGAAAAAAATCAATCAATATTCTACAATTACTCAATTGAAATAATCAATAAATAAATGAACCAGTAGTCTTAAGAAATTCTAAATTTTAGTAAACATAACCTATAAGACTAAATCTTTGATATATCTGTTAAAACAATGGAGAAGATGGATAATTGACCTTGTCCATGAATTTTTTGGTGTCGCTCGTTTGTTCTTGGTGTCGCTCGGATGTCGTTGGTGTCACTCTGGTGCCGCCCAAGTCACTCACAGAAATATGTATTGGAAAATGACATGAGAGCCAAACTATCTCAACGAACCTATGACCAATATATATAAACAAACTTTCAGCCGAAAAATATTTCAATCGAAATAGTTTTTGGCCCAAAAATGACTTGTCAAACAAAAGAAATCCATTTGGTTGAACTTGGTGGCATGAAGTTCGAGGGCGACTTCCAGTTGAAAAACATTTCGGCCGAAAAAATTCAAGAGCTTGACCAAAAAATTGCCATTAGAAATTTTCGTGACCCAATTCTCACAAAATTGTTACTCACATTCATGATTTTACCCTCATAGATATGTCTCCATCGATCACATTCAAGGAAACTTCATAGGAAGGAAGGACCGAGTTGGATTTGACAAAGACTACACTTGATGAAGTACCCCCTCGGGAACCTCCTTAAAAGGAAACCAAAATTTTCCTCCTTTCTTTGTTCGGAATTATAGCTCCTCGAACCTTGAAGTTGGTTGTATATATCAAGCATAGGTTCAATGTGATTGTTTTAATCGATAGTGACAACATTCAAAATTTCATCCATCATCAAGTCACAAAAGAAACACATTGTTATGTCCACATGCTGCACAATTTTAAAATCATGATAGCCAATGAAGGTACCATGAAATGTGTACATAACTAGGAGAATGAGAAACTCCAAATTGGGGACTATTTCCTCAAATCAAACATGTTTTCCATTAAAATGGTAGGTTGTTATTTTGTTATGCAATCATAATGGTTGTGAACATTGGGCCTTTTTATAATGGATTTCAAGGAGTTATACATGAGCTTCAATAAGGAGGAACATAAATATACCCTCAAAGGTCTCCAAGCCATTCCACATACAATCATTATCTCTCATCGTATGGAAAATATCTTGAAGACTGGTTACTCAATAATTATTTCTCAATTCAATGTCATCCAAGCTATGGATAGCACCCCATAGGAAATTCATCTTGAGTTGTAGTTAGTTTTGGAAAAACATCCAGGTCTTTGAAACACCCCACAACTTACCCCCACCCCCCCACCCCCAAACGTGGATAACATGATCATGGATTCTCGTTGATTCCAAGAAGTTAACTGCCCAATGTGAACCCTTATAGACATCCTTTTGCACAAAAAAATGAATTTGAAAATATAGTTCAGAAATTCTTAGAGGCAAGAATCATATAACCTAGTACTAGCCCCTACTCCTCCCTATTGGTCATGGTCTTTATGAAAGAAGGAAATTAGTGGTGTCTCTAAAATTTTTATGATCAAAGATAAATTCCCCACTCTCTTCATTGACAACCTCTTCGATAAACTTCTCGAAACACAATTCTTCACTAGACTTGATCTTTGTTTTGGTTATCACCAAATTCAGATAAAGTAGACATTCCTGAGATTGTCTTTTTCACACATGAAGGACATTATGAGTTACTAGTGGTGTGTTTTGGTATTTATAATGCTCCATCCACTTTTCAGATACTTTTGAAAAAGATTTTGTATCCCTTTCTGCACAACTTTGTGCTCATCTTATTTGATGATATTTTGATTTATAATGAAACTTGTGAGGCACATGTGGATCAATCACTAAATTGTTTGCATGCACTTTTGGATCTTATAAAGTGTAATATTTGTGTCAATTTTTCATATGCATGTGGTGTGAGTTTATCCCAGGGATATTGAGCAAATAAAGAGTGGCCATGTGAAAATACATTGAAAATATTGCATGGTTTCCTTAGTCTTACTAGATACTACAAAAAGATTGCATAGAGCTATGATACAATTGTCATCTTATTAACATACTTTCTAAAAAATGATGTCATTTGTTTGGAATGATGTATATGAGAAAGCCTTTCTAGCCTTAAAATAATCCATGTGTGTTAACCTAGTCTTCTACATGTCTGGCTTCACTGAGACTTTCATCCTGGAATGTGATGCCTCTACAAAAGGTATTGGGGAAATGTTGACGCAAGAGGAGTACCCATTGGCATTCACCAGTAAACAAGTGTGTGATAGAAACTTGGGAAAGTATACATATAAGAAACAAATTATGGCCATCCTTGATGTAGTGGATACATGGTGCCCTTACCTAATTGGGAGACATTATCAAATCAAGATAGACCATTGAAGCTTGAAGCAGTTTTTGAAACAATTTTTTTCTTCCCCTAAGTAGCACAAGTGGGTCACCAAAATATTAGATTATGATTATGATTATGACATCATTTACAATAAGGTAACGAAGAATGTGGTGGTCAATGCCTCATCACAAACATAAGAGGAGGTAGTTGTTGAAATCCTTACTCTAGCACCTAAGTGTCTTGTTATCTAGTGATTTTCTTATTGCAAATCAAGTTAACATCTCACAAAACAAAAATACGCTGCTGGAATATTCAACTCAAATAAATATTGCAGAAGCAATACTGGAAACAAAAATCACATGCAGAACCCTGAAAAAAACTCTCAGAGGGAAAACCAATACTAAGATGATTTTATTATGATAAAATTAGGGCTCCTGTAATAGGGATACTGTCCCATTAAGAGAAATACAACTACATACAATCCTGTCAAATTATGCTATGTTGTACAACCCAAATATGGCATGATTTTCTAGGTGTACACACCTTTCCTTAAGCAAACTCGCATATGTGTTCCTGTCTCCATTGAAACATGCATACACAACCTCAAGGATTGTATGGAAAACTCAGTATGGTGCAACCCTTTCATGTTGCTTCAATATGTTGAAACCCACTTGCGAGTGCATCTGTTTTCTCTTCTCCCTAACCTGATATCTATATGGAGGTCCTTCTCCACCTATTCGAGATATTCTTGAATCACGGTCCTTCATGATCCAACCCTTGAGCAAAATTCCTTCTTTTCTCTCTCAAGTGTAATCAAATGTCATTCTTTGCTTCTACGCTCTCGAATGAATCCACACTAGCAAAAGTCCTTTGTTTATATCTTTGTGTGAAAATTGTCTTCTCCCTCACCCTAGTCTTGCTTTTATAATCTTCAATTGTGGCCTAACCCTAATCTCTAGATTGATTGATGGTTGAGATTACTTCTCATCTCACTTGATATCAATGGCTATTATTTAATTCAATAATGATAATTAAAGCATTTATTTAAACAAAATGCAACTCACTAATAAAAGCACTTTACTTTAATAATTTATTTAATTAAATTAAAGTATCAAGCTAGAAATATTTGAATGAATTCCACATGTCTAGACACTTAGACCTGTGCGGAAGTACTTGTCTGATGTTACAAACATCAACACTCTCTCTTAGCGAGGAAGGTACTTCTCAAAGAGCCACCTAGAATTGGTTCTCCCTCTAACCTTGGAACAATATCACACACATCATCCTTCTCACTCGTATCCCTCCAACCTTGTTGGTCAGCTGCTTTCCGAATACTGGAAGTCATGGAATTGATTATGCTACATATCAATGCCACGAAGGTTAAAAATTTTGTTGAACTCCTGTTAATGCTCTCCCTCAAAGTGCTCCTAGGAACCTCCTGCTCCTGAGAATCCATCATTTTCATCTCGTACCAACTAGGTTCTCTGATAGAATTGGAAGGAGATAACTCCCTATTTCCATATTAAGGTTGACTCCCAACACTATAATTATATAAACTATGCTCATCATTCGACTTCTCACCCTTCAGAGCCTCTCGCTCCTTGTCCTATGTCACTGACATCAATCCATGATCCAAGATTCCCTTGGATCCTCTTATAGGTTGTCCCTACAACTTGTATAACCTTCCCTCTTTGAAACCAATTCTCACGATTGTGTTAGGGCTATCTCCCTCTTGACATATGAGTACTTTCCCTCTCTGAAAAGTAATGACAAAACCCTTATCCTTCAAAACTAAAGTTCTTCTTTAGTTATGATACATAAAGAAACTCCTAAGCTTCCAAAGAACCTCCTAACTCAAGCTAGAACAATATTTCTCCCTCTCTTGTTACTACATACTTGGCATCATCACCAAGCTCCACATGGTTCCATGAGTCCTTATTCAGACTAATAAATATCTCTCGTGCCTCTGTCATATTTTTCAGTCCACTGAGAAACAACCAACTCCTACAATCTAGCACCTTTTTCATTGTTGTACGACCATGTACCTTGCAACTTGCATAATATGTGCACACATATTCCTTCTGTAGCCCACTTATTTATGCTCCTTGGGCTACTGAAACATGCATATGTACACTCATGTTTCTTCTACAACCCGTGTATGTACGCGCCCTGGGATACTAAAACCCACGTATGTACATGACTTTCCTTGATGGAACCCATGTATGTATGTGCCTGTTGCTACAACAACCTGTATACATATATGAAATTATGTTACAATCTATTGGACCTTCCTACTACTACTCTACTTCCCAAATCTATCCTTGCTCCAAATATGTCTATTGTTACATCCTTCTCCTTTGGACTGATCATATTTCTAGGTGCAAGTCCTTCTTCACCCTTGCTGAGATCTCTTTGAGAAAAAAATCCTTATATGTTCTCTCAATGAGTCATCCACTCCAATAGATTTTTTATCCATTGAGTTGATCTTTGGATAATATTCCTTCTTCACCCATGTCAATATCCTCTTGAGTCACAGTCCTTCGTGGCTCAAGCACTCAATGAATTTCACTATTGAAATTGTCGGTGTATTGACTTGTACTAACTTGTACGTGCTTTTCACCACTGAAACCCATGTATGTACGTGACTTTCCTTATTGAAACTCATGTAGGTATGCTTCTTTTCTTACTACAACCTTTGTGTTATAACCCTATGATTCATAGGATCATCTGTTGACTGGAAATTTTTCACTCTGGGTGTATAGGTTTGCAAATAATATTTCATCTCTGCAAATTATTTTCAAGGGAAGCAGTGCACCAAACCCTCAAAAAGCCATTAAGCCTAAGTCTTGCCTCATATACTACATTCGCGCCTGGAGAATAAAGAACGCGCTTAGATTGACGGTCGATCTAGAGGCGCGTAAATCAATGGATGACAGTGGATTCCAGACCCCCTTGATTGTTCTGCTTTTAACGATGGGGGTGGTCCGGAATGGTGATTAAAAAGTGCGCACAGATATACGGTTGTTATGGAGGTGCGCAGATGGA
>SNQJ01S0029008.1:4735-23329 GCA_010110895.2 Picea sitchensis | reverse complement strand
AGGGGGTTTTGAGAAATGTTTATGATTGTATATTTTAGTTTGTAAGCCAGAGGGGCATGTGGTTGTAAATTGTGTGTTATTGAAGATTCATATGAGTTGTTTCATCGGATTTGTCTTCTATATTCTATGTTCTATTCTTCATCTTGTTTCAGCATATTGTTGATTTTAAGGATTAAAATTTGCCTTTGATTAATAGATTCTTGATGCGGTAGAGGATTTGTTGTAAGCTTGCCTATTTATCATTGTTTACCATTCAGACATATATAAATTCTCTTTGCAGAGAGGATCTATGCTTAGTGAATGTTTATCTTTATGTTATTCTCTTATTCTTCTCTTCATCATTATACAAATATTTTGTCGGATAGGGAACTTAAATTCCTTCAAAGAGCAGACTGTTTATGACTCCATAGCCCAATGGTCCATCATTGATCTGCATTGATATTTGTTGTCTTTTCCTTTCTTTAAAGTCTTGTTGATCCCTGATCTCAAACTAAAATTAAATCAAATTTGTATGTTACCAAGCTTACTCCCATTTTCATTATGGGGGTGACTCTTGGAGTGATAACAGAAGGGATTTGGTTTGGTACATATCTCATTCATTTTTTTGTGATTATTGAATCTTCTTAACATTTTTTAGTTTTATAATAAAAAAAATTGAAAATTAGATTTATTTTTTTCCAGGTTTCCTTTCATTTATTTTTTAAAGTTGTAATAAATCATAATGCATAAAAAAAAATTATTATAGAATGAGGATCTTGTTTAAGATGAAAGATAGGGGAGAAAATGGGATTATTTATTTTAGATCAAGTCTATATTGTATTGTGATTCTAAGAGTGTATGTGCTCAAACATGTTGGTTTATTCTCACAAATAGAGTTGTTACAAGTTTTATTCAAAACATGTATAACATAGTTTTGAGATTTGTAGAATGAGTGCCAATGTTTTCTCGTGACATGCCAAGTAATCATCAAATGGAAGATTCAATAGTAACATAAAATAGACTATGATGCCAATCAAACTATAGGGAAAATAAGTATTCTTGGTAAGACATTCTTATGTGCTCAAATTGCTAAACCATAACCAAAATAAAGTAATTAACCTTTTCATACTTGAGTTGTTAAATCAAATGATAAGGCAAAGAGAGCTACTTTGTAAGATATTCTTGTGGGCTCAAACTACTAAAACATAACCAAATAAGCTATTATAATTTTTATACTTCTTAAGTTGTTAAGATGAATAGAATCTTATACACCTCTAATCAAGGAAATTCTCTCAATTCAAAAGAAGAGACCTTTGGTAACTTATGATTTGGAATTATTGGGCATGTCATTACCTAATGTTGTGCAACTT
The DNA here is from genome assembly GCA_010110895.2 of Picea sitchensis. Classification (NCBI taxonomy): domain Eukaryota; kingdom Viridiplantae; phylum Streptophyta; class Pinopsida; order Pinales; family Pinaceae; genus Picea; species Picea sitchensis. The sequence goes on along the minus strand of SNQJ01S0029008.1, from coordinate 21,980 downwards.
CCAAAGTAAAAAAATAAATCCTTCTAATATAATAAAAAACTTGTCTTTGAGGTTTTCACTAGTGATATAGAAATGGTGGATGAACCAGTGGACTACTAAGAGGATTTCATTAAGAGATCTCTAACTTAGAGCTCATGAGTAGATAGAGGGGAACCTAGAACCATTTTGGTAGGGGGATTGATTTCTAGGCACATGGTGGTGTATCCAGCAAGCCATGGAACTTTGGGAATAGGCTCTATAGTGGGTCCTCGTGCAAGGATCGATGAGTGTCTCAAGACTATTAGAATCAATCAATGCAAGGTACATGTTGGGTATAATCAAGTCTCATTGGGATTGGTGGTTGAAAGTGAGCCCATAGAAAGTGGTTGGAAGAAAAATGGGGTATTATCTCCTCTATAACTAGAAAGAGATTGGAGGTAATCAAGGTCTATGTTTTGGTGATGTCTCATCCGAGTGCCCAGATCCTTCTGATGCACACAAACCTCTTCATTGGTCGGTTTATTCTAGTAGAAAGGTTACTCATGGTCATTGTGATCAACATGGGAAAAATCTTATTGACAATCTTATAATACCTTTGAATCAAGGTGAAGTTTATTTAGGGTTTTTKACTAAGTCTCGACAACATATTAGTGAGGGATATAACACAGTCCTGATTGATTTTGGTATTAGGGTTTTAGAGAAAGGTATCATTAGTAGGAGGAAGTGTCCAAGAAAGTGTGTAAAGAAAATACCAACTCCCRTAAACATAGTCCTTGGTGAGGAATTAAAGATGCATGAAGTGGTACAGTTGGTCGATATGGTTCTTGTCAACAGTTTTTGGGTCATCGCATAGGTGATAAAGGTTTGAAGAAGTGTATTATCACCGAAAAATTGCTCACAACAATACATGTAATGGTTGAATAAAGTATTGGAACAACACATTAATCAACATACCTCAAGCATTTATAGAACCTATTCAACAAGAAAAACTATACAAAATAGTTATTGAATTTTAGCTAAATTTCCCCAAAGCTGACTTGCACAATTTGTGTGAGCCAACACAGTGTTGAATGCACAAATTGCTTGGTCTACATGACTGTCTGCACAAGAACCCGCGTTGATCTGGAAACAATGCATTAATGAAATTGGTTGGACCTCAACGACTTCTAGATTGGAGTGTACTCGAACAAGACACTCAAATCAACCCGAAATATAGCCTTGGGGGTATTGAGGGAATGGACAATGTTTATTTCATGTTATTTACTTTCTTGTTTTCTCTCTGGTTGAACCACTAATCAACTAATGCATTTATGTATTCTCTTGTTGGCCTAACAAGGAAATTAACTTGCTTGTTTTTTTCTCACTCTAGTGTTCAAACAAGCACAACATATTGGCAACCATACTAAGGAAGTGGATCTAATTCCTTCCCAATTAGGATATTAGAGATTTATTTTTTACTTATTTGTGTTTGCAGGGATAAAAATCAGCCTAGTCCAACTCTCATATGCAATAATTGGCCCTCTAATCAAGAGATCTCAATTTAAATTTCAATCCTTCCATTTCTCAGTGTTTATGTGGGTTCGAGTAAAACAGAAGTGCAGGGTGTGTGGAATTGCACAATGTTTGTATTTTCATTCTGTGCAGACTGCACACAATGCGCGACTGTCTCAACTAGAAACCATGCATAAGTCTTATTTCCCATTGATTGTAAGGCTTGTTGATCCCAATTTCACCAAGTAGGCTAGGTTTATTTTTCAGGGCTTTGTAAAACTGTAAAAAGTAGATTTTGATTTCTTTCTTGCATAGGTACTTAACCACACATAAACATTTAGAGGGATAAAAAGAACCATAACATCTTTCCCTTTTATTGTTGCCACATGGATGGCCTAGTATAGCATTTGAACTTCAAAACTAAAGTTTTTCTTTTACAAATCATCACATTAAATCGGGACTAGAAGACTACTTTGATATATTTGAGTATGATCTTTCCCTTGCACCATTAAGCGATCTATGGGAATTAGAAAAAGGGTCTCTTAAAAAATATACATCTCCCTTTAAAATCAATCAATCAATTAGGAGATGCCAATACCTCTTAGTTTGCTTTCTTGAAACACAACCTTAAAAATATTTGTAAGGGTCCATACATGCCCACATGTTTGCAATATTAGGATAGTTTCAAGTTTTTAAAGAAAAACAACCTAGGGAGTTTTAAGGATTTGCAACAGTCCATACATGCCCACATGTCTGCAATCTAGGGATAGTTTCAATCCTTTCTCAGATTAGATAACATTCTAGGAATATTAAAATATCAAGAGTAAGGACCCACATGTCCACCATGCTAGTGATCTAAGGATTTTAAAATTTTGCAAGGATTGTCTTAAAATTTAGTGAGTTAGATTTAAACAAGATTTGTAAAGGACCAAGTGATGTCCACATGTTAAAACTATGATCACTAACTTATTGAAAATCATTTGTCACCATCACTTATTGCACACAAAAGCACCTCACCGCGCACTTAAAATTTCTATCGTATACTTGGAGTCATATATACTCTTCTCCCTGTGCCCATAAGCGATCTCGAAGAATCAGAAAGACTTCATATATCTTTGGAAATTTTCCACACCATTTTAATCAACGAGGTTGGTTCATGACCCCAATCTCACAACCTATCTCAAATCCTAAAAACAACCATTAAGCAAATCATATTTAACCTCCATAAGAGGACCATAAAAGAAATTTGTAGTCTAAGTTAAGATCTTGGGGATAGGCATCCAAATAAATCCCCGTTATCATTTCTCATTGAAACTTAGAAGTTGTGAAATAGGATACTGAAATCCTCTAAATCAAGCATTCCTACACCATAAGGTAAGGGGATACCCGTGAAGGGTCAAAGGTCGAGGTCCGGTTCTTCTGTGTGTTCCTCCTTGGGTCAACCAACCCTTGGAAAGCATCCAGCTTCTGACCCATTTCTTAGGTTGAAAATTTGAATGTCGTGCTTGATCAAGGTAGCTTAGTTGCAAAATCTAGGTTTATTCCACCCGAGTGGCAGTTGTGGGATGCAATCGCACCTCAATTAGATTTTGAACTGATGTTGGGAAATATCGTCAATACCTTAGGGATATGCCCTCTTCACCCCTCATTATAACTAATTGATTCATACCTTCACTAGTTCCTCTTTTGGTGGGTTCATGCCCCATTATTGAGTGCATTTGGAAGGCCCAATGTTTTTTTATAGGAAGGACAATAGGCCTTTTAGGACACATGCAATTTATTTTATTCCCCCACGTTGATAAATCCCAAATCATCTTACATTGTTACTTGTTTTATGTATGATCTCCACTTTTGGTTACATGCAACTTTAAAACATTGTTGAGATAGTCCACATTTACAAAAGCACTTTCCCATTTATTTCTACCACTACCAATCACACACATTTTCATTTAGTCCAGAATCATAGGGGAACCACAGAATCCCCGTCATTATATGCACTTGAGAAATCTCCCTCCAATCTTGGGAGGCATCCCTCATTTGACTGACACATCATCTCAATCGAAACATACACCATTGAGTGAAACTGTTTTAGGATCATATTTTCTTAGTTCCACTTTTCTAAGCGTTATTATTCCAAACAACTCACCCAATACTCCTCTTTCACAAGGAGGTGGGACCCAACCTTCTTCACAAGGTACGAGTTCCCAACCATCCTCACAAGGAACTTCTTCTCAACCACAACACACCATGGTTGGAACACCTCCGACCATTCCATACTTGGCATCACTCAACATTCCAGTTTGACCAAATTGAAGAATGACCCAATCCTTCACAACCCCACATGGCCAAATATGCCCACCAAGATACCTATCGACATCCCAAAGTTCAAAGAAAATCCAGGAGAGGACCCAGCCAATCATATCATGTATTTTCACCTATGGTTCTCTTCCTACAATATTATGTATGGTTCTCTTCCTACAATATTATGGAATATTCCATTCATTTGAGATTGTTCCAACGAACACTTGTTGTTCCATCATCCAAATGGTATGTGGATGAGAAATCAGGGTCCCACACGACCTTTGAATCCCTAGCCAAAGACCTCATGTATTTCTTTCAACTCCTTGTCTCTCATGACATTGGTTAGGAAATTCTATCATAATTCACACAAACCACATCCGTGCACATCCTTGATCATATTCATGAATGGCATCGGAGAAGAAGCATTTGCAAGGATAATACTACCCCACAACAATGACTAGATTGGTTCCTCAAATCACTAGTCCCTGTCATCACCAAAGATGTGGCTACAAACTTTCCTCAAATTGAAGATGAGGCCAACACAAAGGCCCAACAATTTGATTTTATTTACTCCTAATCAGGGTACGTATACACTATGTTATCGCACAGATTGTAGGTTGGGAAAATCCTGACCCAATCGACAAAAGTGGGACAACTGCGAGAGTATCTACCCACTATCACCTTAGGTGGACACTCTCCTCACTTTAGTGATGGTGGAAATCACCAAAGGGGGGAATCTCGGTGACCCTTTGGGGAAATGCGATGGAAAGTGGAGTAATCGAAGGTGGTACCCCTATAGCTCAAAGTAAGAAGTGAAAAATGGCTTAGGTAAGAGCCTTGTTGGAAAGGGTAGGTTTCGAAAATGAAGTGTACCTAGAGAAGTGTATGATACATGCTTGATACAAAATGAAGAGATACAAGACAAAATATTCAATGGACAAGCAAGTGAATCTTGTTCTCCTATATTCCAGCAGTAAACAAGAATATATATCATCAAGGAAAAGTGTTGTTAATTGCAAAAACAACCATCCAAAGTATGAAAGAATTATTGGATAATGAAGCACTAAACAAGCATATAATGTTCCAACACTTAAGTATAAACGTTGATGGTAAAAGATGGTTACTTAATGATGTTTTCATATATATATTAGAGCATCCAATTGGCTTTATAAAACAATTGCTAGAACAACAATTTCAAACCATAAAAATCAGCAAGTAAACCATTAAAAAGGTTATCCAATAAGTAGTAGAACAATAATAGTGGCTTCCAAGAAAATGTCCACGGTTGAAAAGAAAGTTAAAGTAAAAGATTAAGTGTGTTTTGTTGCATCCATAATGGTTGTAGCATTTATTGTATTATAACCGGAGAACTACCAAGACAAACAAGACGCCTTAGTGGATTGAGCAAGCTTAAGACACCAATAAAATACCAAAATCATGTATACCAACGCAAGTAATTTATTTCTCCAATGCAAAGATTAGATTAGTGCCTAGTCTATTGGGTTATGGAGTCTTGGATGTATGAGTTGGATGTAAAATATGTTTAGGGGTGTAAGTCCTTTTACTCCCTAGAGCATGTAAAACCAACAAAGGTGAACCTAAGAGGGTGTAATCCCTTTTACTCCTAGTAACCTTGCAAAAATGACTTTATGAACTAGCAAAGAAGATGAATCTTGGTGGAGGGTGTATGCCCTTATACTCCTCCAAGGGTTTTAGACAAGAACAATATGAAACAAGAAGAAATTATTAACAATTGCAGAAAATTCCTTACCAATTCCACAAGATAGCAAGATAAAACCCTAATTTCACAAAGTAAATTCCATCCAGATGCAATAATAAGCCTCCAAGAAGGGTAGCGCACCACTTTTCTCCACAAGAACAAGTACTAGCATCCAAAAATTGCATAAGAGAGAGATGTAATTTTCCTAAGAGGGGCGAAAACTTCAGCCAAATAGCTCTTCTGATATGAGAGAGTTATATTAAAATGAAAAGAATTTGGTCTTTATTTATACAAGACCTAATAATAAATTTTGTCCACAAAATATTAGGGTAAACCACAAAAAGAAACCCTAAAGGTGATGTCAAACCCTTCTAGAGTGACGTCTTGGCATAATTGGAAAGTCATTGAGCAATATGAGGAAGTCGTTGGGCCTCCAAAGGCCTTCCCTTTATGTGCTAGGGTATTCTCCATGGTGCAAGGGATATTCCTCATCGCAAGGTGTCAAGTGTCCATCAAATCATCATCACTACCATCAAACCCTAGCTTTAGTCAAGATGTCAAGCCCCAAAAGTGTGGTATAAGTCCTCCAAAGGCAAGCCATTGGGCTAGATAGGGCTAGGTGTCAGCTCCAATATCTCCTCTTTTTCCTCCAAAGGAAATGTCCATCCTTTGTCTTGCCCAAAGGTATGGGTCATGGCATCCAACATGTTAGGACAAAAATTGACATTTCTAAAAAAAAAATTGTCTCTCGCCAAAATTATACCATCCTCCAAAATTATACCATCCTCACTAGCCTTAAATTCTTGTATCATTTTATGTAAAACTGTCATTGCCTCAAACCTCCAAGTCTATGCCAATTATGTCAAGCCCCTAAAACCTTGCATCATGTCAAAATTTCAAACCTTTTTGTCAAAATTTTCCGCAATCTCCCAATTCGCTTATATCTCCAATTTCATTGTTTCCTGGTATCCAAAATGCTAGGATTGTGTTGCTATCCTAAAATAAGTCAAATATGAAAAATGTAATAAAATAAAATTAATAAATAATTATAAAGACCTTGCATCATGTCAAAATTTCAAACCTTTTTGTCAAAATTTTCCGCAATCTCCCAATTCGCTTATATCTCTAATTTCATTGTTTCTTCAGTTATCAGTACTAAGTTGTATTTTGTTATCCTAAAATAAGTCAAATTGAAAATATAATAAAATAAATTATAGTCCGCTTATATCCTCAATTTCATTGTTTCTTGATTGTATCCAAAATGCTAAAGTTGTATTTGCTGTCCTAAAGAACCAAGTCGAATTAGAAAATATAATAAAATAAATTAATAAATAATTATAAAACCTTGCATCATGTCAAAATTTCAAACATTTTTGTCAAAATTTTCCGCAATCTCCCAATTCGCTTATATCTCTAATTTCATTGTTTCTTCCAATTGTATCCAAAATGCTAAGTTGTATTTGCTATCCTAAAACCAAATTAAATCGAAAATATATTAAAATAAATTACCAATTAAACACTTCAATTCAGTGACTTTTCTTTGAATTGTATCCAAAATGCTAAGTTGTATTTGTTATCCTAAAACCAAGTCAAATCTGAAAATATAATAAAATAAATTAATAAATAATTATAAAACCTTGCATCATGTCAAAATTTCAAACCTTTTTGTCAAAATTTTCGGCAATCTCCCAATTTGCTTATATCTCCAATTTCATTGTTTCTTCCAATTGTATCTTATATCTCCAATTTCATTGTTTCTTCCAATTGTATCCAAAATGCTAAGTTGTATTTGCTATCCTAAAACCAAGTCAAATACTAAAAATATAATAAAATAAATTAATAAATAATTATATTACTTTAAAAATAATTGTATCCAAAATGCTAAGTTGTATTTGCTATCCTAAAACCAAGTCAAATACGAAAAATATAATAAAATAAATTAATAAATAATTATATTACTTTAAAAATAATTGAGGATCCAAATGACTCCATGCACCAATAAAACCTGCAAACCTGCGGTAGACAAGTCCAAGGCTCAATAATTGTACTCCATCTGTCGATTTTCATTCCATACTTTAACATATTTAAACTCTTTAAAATAAAAAGGAGCGCTTTCATGTGGGATAATGTTTCCATGAAAATAAAATCGCCAAGTGTTGAAGAAATGTTGCAAAGGTTGCAGGTGTTAGAGGCGATGGTTATTACATAGTCATGAGAATTGAATTCTCAGAGCTTCGGGACTAGTTTGGATTTGAATGATTCTAATATTTCTCCTGCTCACATGGATTTTTACACATGTAGAAACTCAAATGAAGGTCACTCAAATTTCAACAGGTTTTGAAAGAGTTTCTAAGTGTCAAATAGATAGCTCAGCCATCATCCAACCATTCTTTCATCTCGAAAATCAACGGTATTCGGGCATCTCAAGATTATAGAGTCGCGTTATGTTTAATTATGTGCTTAACATCTCCTGGTCACAGTTCCACTTGGTCGTGGTTCCATTTCGGGACTTCGGCCACCGGATAAATTCATTTATGTTTCCAAATTTTAACCCGAAGCCGAAGACCCAAAGTCATGGTTCCTCACTCTAGTTTCCATTTCAATCGGCCTTGTTTCGTCATCTTCTCTCTTTGGAAGGGTGCAGATATGTGGTAGCAGAGCAGGGATATTTTAAAAAAAAATAAGGCAAGCCAAAGACAAAGCATTAGGAAAACACATGCACAATGGTGGTATCAATAGCTTCAATTTCTGTTACAGCTCCATTATGAATGATGACACTAAATGGAGGCAATACATACAAACAGAGGAAAGCCCATAAGCACTCTTCTAGAAGCACTATGTTAATGCAAACTACAGTTGTAGACAATCTAGGCAAAGTTGGAGCCCTTTGAAATTTAAGAGTTGGAGATGTGGCATCATTTGTATTATTATGGAATCCTTTGGCCATTTCTTACTGCAAGGATAACTGGTAGATTAAATGGTTTTCTTTGTGTCTTAATTCAGTTTGGCATTGAAACTTCAAGTAACAATGAAAGGAAAAAGTTGCAAGAAACCAGTGGTTGACTCTTTGTCTTTTCTAGTTCATAGTTGTAGCGTTACTTGGCAAATGCATAAGACAACAATTAACATATTGAATCTTCAAAGAACAACAATGATCATGGATTATGGTGAATAATTTTCAAGAGAGATTCCTTGAGTGATGGAATGGGCGATGAAGAGTTATAAAACTCTATTCAAAACCATAATCATGAAAGCACTGTAATGTGCATCAGATTCATTGTCAGGATATAGGCTATGTTGTTTCCATTAATGACTCAAAGTACTTGTAGACTTTGTTCAATTTATTCAGTCATTGGTGCTTGCTGGAGAATGCGGAATAACAAGTTTTTGTTGCAGACTCAATGCCATATATACTTCTAAGAGTTCTTCATCGAAGACTCAGATCATTTAGGGGGTACTTTCTGAAGATTAGTAAAGTACTAATCAAGGAATTATATGAGGTAACAATGGCACTTTTCCAAGTATTTCAATACTTTTGGACTCTTCCAACAAAAGAAGGTTGTGTAAATGACACCATCAAACATTAACAGTAAAGTCAGTGATTCTGGTGTTCATAATGGGTGAGGCTTTCTTTCAAGAATGCAATGATAAACAGTAAGCCAGGGACAGAAACGTGTTCATAATGGGTGAGGCTTTCTTTCAGGAATGCAATGATAAACAGTAAGCCAGGGACAGAAATGTGCACAATGGCAAAAGATTTTTTGGATAAGTTTAAAGATCAACTTTATCCACATCAATCTCAAATTTTCAGGAATTCGATGAGCATCTTCTAGCAGCAGATGATCTTTTAAAGGTATAGGTGGCAAAAGCATTGAGATTCTCCTATCTTGTTTTAGCTAAGTCATGTGTTTCTTGTGCTTTGTTTACATGTTCTCATTAATCCAATTTTTCTTCTTGTAAAATAATTCACTTAGGTTGTAGTAGTCAGTACAACCTATGCAGTGATTGAATTTAAAAAGCATTTATTTGATAGTGGTTTTTCCTCTATTTTGTTGTGAGAAAAATAAGACCCATGCTCAAATATGTTTGCTTAATTTTTGAAAGTTAAATGCAACCTGAGTGAGTTTAATGTTTTTCTTCAATTGAGTAGGAAGTCAGATTTGTTATGCCTGGACACCTGGCTCCTTAGTCAGGTTTCCCTCGGGTCTTCTACCCATGCTTATGATTTTGAAGGATTTAGTAGATGAGGTCATGCCTCTTTGGTTCTGATGTTGAGTTATTGAAAGGGTTTGTTTATTCAAAACCAGAAGCTTCCGAGAGTTGATCAAACAATCATTTTTATGTTCTTGAAAATGCACTAGGCTTAGCTCTATTGCATCCTAAATTCAACTCTAGCGATAGCACAACATGTGGGATTCCTTCCCCAATGAAGGCCCAAGATGGGCTTGTCCCTCCAAATATTCCATCAAATGAGGTCTTGCAAAGATGCGACCTCCAAGGGTCTCAAGTCAAATGTATCATGGAAAGTAAAATCACATTTAATACAAGATCCACCTAAACATGTGCATCAAAACTACCTTATCAAATTAAACAAGTGCTCAAAGACCCTATGCAATTTTCCAAGTTTAGGTATGGGAGGGTTGTCAAGGTGACCTATTGGGTGAGTCATTCCTCGGGTCAAGGGATGTTTCCTAGGTGGACCCTCTCCAAGCCATGCAAGGAAGATGGAATGGATGGGGTAATACTTTTGGGAATGGGGTTCATGACATACAAGGGTTCGTATTGTCTCATTGTAGAGGGTGTGTTGCACCCTCGTTTTCAATGCAACATTTTTCCAAGTCCATTATTCTCCATTAATTAATTATATTTCAAAACAATTGGGTACTCCAAATGGGTAACATAAGACTTGAGTCTTGAAGGCAGTACCACAATGTTACTTGAAGTCAGAGGTACACAAAGTTCCATATGGGTAAAACAAAGAGTATAACGCACTCATGTAGACCCCTCAACAAGTGGGACATTTATATTTTTGAAATTTGCTTTTGCAGGTCTTCAATTTTAAGAGAAATGCTCCATCATTCTCAAGACCTCTTTGGGAGAGCATCTAGAAGGTTATAATGTTGGATTTTATCTTTTTCCAACTACATTCCCTCTAGGCCTTCAGCCCCTTCTTCCCATGTGTTAGCACTCTGTAAATTCCCAGAGGTTGTAAAAGGGCAGAAGAAATTTACAAGAGGTAACCTTAACCAACCACTTTGAAACTGGGATCTAGCCCTGCAAGTTTCAGAGAGGGATCTCTCTGTAAGATTTAGAATTGTTTGGATTTTCATATCTTAGGCTAGTTTAAAAAGAATAGTACTGAGTTGTTTGTATTTTTTAATAAAATGGTTGAATGTCACTTACGCTTCCATTGGGCTATGGGGTCTATTTTATAAAAATGGAGATCAAAGACAGTTTTTTAGAAGATTCGTTTTAGAAGGCAAGGTAGTGCAACTATTGGATTTTTTAGGAATAAAATGATGGATTGTTGAAAAGGTGAGATATCAGTTAAACAAAAAAGCAATTAAGAATTTCTTTGTTGTAACATCATAAGGAAAACATTTAAATCTGTAAAAGATTAAGAACATAGTACGCAATGGAAAATTCTGCAACTTTAACTTCTTTTAAAGATTAGATTAGAAAAACAACATGATAACTGAGAAATAAAACTTTTTATGAAGACAGAGGAAACTTCACCAACAACTAACACGTAGGAATCCTGTGAAACGTCTCTTTGTATTACTGGAATAATCTCTTGAAAAAATTACAGCAATTACAGCTTGCTTGGGCGTAAAGATCAACACTTAGTACTTCAAAGTTTGAAGTATTTATAATCTAAATTACAAATGACCCTCTCATCAATGATCAGGATGTGGCATATGTTATTTTTAACTATCTAGATAACAAGATGCAAAAATATAGGAACTGATGATGATGCGTCGAATCTCTCATGCTGATTTTGGGGAAGACCGTTGGTGAGTCATTCATATGACTTTGACCGCGTTGGATGCTGACTTGGACAAGACCTTTATCTTTACTCAATCAATTCGCACAGCTCATCCCATCTTTGTGTACCGGGGATGGAAACTTTCAATAGCCGGCAGTATATTTCATCCATCTCGGTATACTTAGCAAAAGTCGGCTTAGTGAGGAAAATATACTTGATTTCGTGTTGTATGCTGAGGTCAGGCTGCAAGGTATCCAAGAACGCTTTGCCTGTGATGTTGCCATGTATCCCTGAGAACTTGGAACTGTATTTGGCCATGGTGGCAATATTTTGCATATAATCAGATAAAGTCATCAATTTATCATTTACGACAAGTAAGCCAGGAAGGCCCTTTTTCTGTAAGGCCTCAAGCTTGCTAAAAAATATCTAAACTCCAATGTCCATGTTCTGAGCTTTCTCCTCCAATTGCAACATTAATCCTCTTTTGGTCAACACTCTTTTGACTTCGAGGATAGTTTATGTTATGTCTTCAACTTTCAGGACTTCAAGCTCTTCCTTGGTTTTTGAATTCAAGAACTTGATGATCTCGTTAGCTGTTGAGGGCATTTCACCCAGCTCTCTTCTTATTCTGTCAATGGCCTGTCTACTCTTAAGCACCAAATCATGTTGCTCGAACATGATTTGCACCATGGGCCAAATTTCGTTTATGGAGTTCGAGATATTTGTCCAGATATTTTCCTTAACCTCTGTTAATGTCTTACCTGCCACTGTTTGTTTCTAAAGCTGTTGTATTTCCTGTTTGATCTTCTTTGATGCTTGTCTCTCAATGTTGTATCTTGTTTGGAAAGAATACTTGAGTTCCTGGAGACTTTCAACCTCCATTTTCAGTCTATTGATCTTTGTTCCTTGCATATTCATCTCCTCCATGGACTTTGCTAGCTCCACAGTTTTTTCCAGTGATGTCAATGGAGTTGTTGATGGAATTTATGTTGTAGTGGTTGTTGGCACAGTTGTTGTACTAACTTCCGCAAGGGGAACTGCACTCAATGGAATGACTTCCATCGGGGTTGATTTTTCCTTCTCTTTCAATAACCTTTCCAATTCTACCTCCATTTCCTTGTTTTGTGTGTTATGTTGCATGATTAGCTTCAACAATTCCTCTTTCTCGTCTTCTGCCTCAGTTATTTCTTTAGCTTGTGAATCCTCTGTTGGTGGCAATTTCATTTGTTTTCTCAGAGATGCAATGGCAGCATTATTTTTCTTTAACATCTCCTCTACTGCTTTTACATTCGAGGGATCATAACTAATCTTGAGCACCAACTCCTCTAAGGATTTTATTATGTTATCCTTTGCAAAAGAGGATATCTTTTCCAACTTCAATTGGGTCTGAACATTGTTTAAAGATACCTGTAACTTTGCTTCCGTAGAGAAATCATTTGCCAATGTGGAGAAAACCATTTCTCTAGTCTGTCTGTGCAAATCCATCTGGTCAGCTGGATGGACTTATTTGGTTTCAAAAACAATAGTTGACCTCTTGTAGTTAGTGATCTCTTTGGGTTGAGACACATGTTCTTGTAGAAATGCCAGATGCATTCTCCCTTTCTCTGTGACAAAGGCTGACTACAGTCTATGTTGTGTTGTAGAGGTTTTCTTCCAGAATTGAGCGTAGATGTTGTTGGTCAACATCTGGTTCTTCTTTTTAATCATGTCATATTTTTCGAAAATGTTCAGAGGTACAGATCATTGTGGAGTTTGGGTGGTCACAGCTATATATGTCTGCTTCTTTGAAGAAGAAGTGGACACCACCTGATGTTTTTTCCTCAATCACTTTGGCAGAGTAGGGCTCTTCCTCACCAGACATGTGAGTAGCATGGGTGGTTTTGGGTCTCTTGTTGTATACCTGAAAATATTTTGTTGATACCTCAGTGATTGAAGGAGAGGCATCCTTTCTTGGCCTTTTTTCCTTTGGTACCTCTGGAGTGGTAGTCTGTGAAAAAGAGACTAAAGGAGATTCTTGTTGTTCAGTATCTACAAGAGTGTTTGCCTCCCACTCTGTCTGGTTCACGTACTTTTCAACTTTTGGTTTGAGGGTGTGAGCATAAGGTGAACTTTTTTTTTTGGATCTCATCTCTGCAATGATCCCACTTGGGTCATAATGCCAGATGAAACTGGTGTTGAATTTCATTTCCTTTAATAGTTTATCTGCCTCTTCCCCATCTGCTCGACTGTTGCAAATAAACGGTCCTATTTGCCCTTTAATCCTCATCTGCTATTTTTTCTTCAGAGACACAAAATGAATGTCATCTGAGTTTATCATTTGATAAATATACTCCAGTGAAAATATTCGAACAGACACATACTTGGGAAATTTGTATGGAGCTAGTTCACACCCATACACTATGATCTATGTGTGATTCTGGTATAGGAACCAGTCCCCAATCTTTGCGAGATCCGAAAGGTGCAGAACTCTTCGGATCTCCTTTTTTAGCCTCAATTTTGGTCTTCCACTGAGCATGCCTACCACTAGGTGATAAAACAACTCAATGAATTGTTTGAAACTGAACTCAATGGAGTTTCTTATGAGCAGCGACGTCCATAGAGTTACTGCTTGCGGTTTTCCATCCTTGTCCATCTTCTGCATGAGAAAGGAAAATTTGTCTACTTGGTAGAACATAAACATGTAGGCCAGTATTGAAGAATACCGGAACATGCCTTCTGTAGGGAAATTTGTCAGGTTCTTGTGCAGGTTCTCGGCCAAAAAACCGATGTAATCAAACTGGGTGGCAACTTTCTCTTCAGCAGAGAAAATGGACAGGAAACCAAGGATAGGTTCATCCACCCATTCATCTAAGAACTAATCGAGCAAACAACACAGTGTTGAGATAATCTGATTTCCCTTTTCGAAAAATATGGAAGAATGATAGGGAGGATTCTTCTTAGGGAATTGGGCATCTTGTGGGAGGAACAACTCAAAGATTTGTGCTCTTTGTGGAAAAAGACAAGTTCTGATACATTTCTGTCAGAATTTCAATTGTGAGGGGAGAACGGGGTTCGGCTCTAGGTACCTGCATCATTTGATCGATGGCCTCAGGTGTAATAAGGAAAAAGGTTTCTCCAGACGAAGATATTATGGCTCTCTGATCAGGGAGGTAGTGTGCTTGGCATTTGAGAGAAAATTCGGGAAAATGATAGACTTGGGGAAAAATATACAGAGGGAAAATTGACTGCCAGAGCCCAATTTCATCGCTCTGATCGATGAAGGTGTCTTTAAACCATGATTGTAGCTCAACGAAGTCGAAATCGGACCTGGTTTCTAAGATTAAATAGTCTTTGTCTACTAATGGGATCCGGTCGAGATCGACAGGAGGTGGGAGAAATGGATTTTCCTTCACATTTAACTTTTTACTTTTGGGCGCAATTGTTTTCCACCGGTACCTGCACACTAAAAACACATTAGTAGGTGAAAACTTATGGTTGGATGAGATGTTGAAGAGGCAAAGGAAAATGAGTCTTTGATATGTAGGGAGTGTGAGCGGAATGTGAATGACCGAAACGGGGTTGGAATTTAGTGAATGGGTGTCCGTTGGGCAAAAAAAGGACAGGTCGGGTGAACAATGGGTATGTGGTCAGTAATAAATCGCCAACGGTTCTTTTAGAGTGTGAGGGGGCAAGGTGAAGGAAATATGACGTGTGTACCCAGTTGACGTGCAGAATGGTGATTGGGGAATGAACGAAAAAGATATGACCCGTAACAGTTAGATGGAGGGGACATGCTGACGGGGTCATGAAATGGGATCTGTAAGGGGTGGTTTTGGGGTGTGGCATCTCTGGATGATGGTGGTGAGTTGGAAAAATGGTAAGCAGTAAATGTTTGGAGTGGGGAGGTAAGATGGAATGAGATGATGCCACGTAGAGATGGGGCCCACCTGGACACTTATTCATTCCGGACCCCCCCCCTCATCGTTAAAGGTAGAAAGGTTGGGGGGGTTTGGGATATCTTGTTGACCATTGATCTGAACAAAGCTAGATCAGGCGTTGTCTCGAATGCATTCTTTAACCATCATGTCGAACCCCCTTGTTAAAAGTAGAACGGTCGAGGGGGTCTGGAATCTCTTGTGGACCGTCCATTTGTGCATAGACGGGATAACCGTAGATTTGAGCACACACTTTNGTAGATCTGGGCGCCAAAAAACTTAGTCGTAGATCTAGGCCCGATCTTTAATCTCTGGGGCGCAATTCAGTATATGAGGCAAAACTTAGGCTTAATGACCCTTTTTATGGGTTTTGTGCGCAGCTTCCCTTGCTTTTGTCATCATGGGGTTAGAAAAACATTTCACCATCAAGATCATGCATTTTTCATCGATCACCTTACATATTTTATTGAAAGGAAACTAACTAACCTATGTCCTAACCTACTCATTTGCACCTTTAGTCCAACTTAGACTGTTAGGCTAAGAAAATACTCTACCTTGGGGCTATTTGACCAAGATTAAACTGTATGGTCAAATTTATTCACTAGCTAACCTAATTACTTGGCTAAGATTAGACAGTTTAGCCAAGATTATTCACTTATCCTAAATACTTCAATTTAAAAGACTTGGCCATGTTTAAATTGTATGGATCAAGTCATCATCATTTCATGGGGCTTCATCTATTTTATTTTATGCTCTCTTTTATTTTTCTCATTTTTTCTTTCATTTCTTTTCTTTTCTTTTTCTTTTGTAGAATGAAACAATATCTGTAAGTCAAAAAACACTAAAGGAGAAAAATTACAATAAGCAGTTAATCCTATAAATTATAGGGCTATAACACCATGAAATGAGGTACAATCCCCTCTTGGGTCAGTACACCCGAAAATCCCAAAAGATAAAGAGACGAAAAGGATGAAGTGTGAAAATTGATAAGTATGATCAAGAATGGTATGATGACTCATCAAGGAGACATCCTCATAGAAAACCTTTCCCCAAGGGTGACCACTTACTAGGGCACAATGTCAATCACCAAGGTGAAACATGGAAAATAGCATAATTTCCAAGAAGACGTTCTATAATCAAAAGTAGCTTTAAATGTAACATACTCAAACGCCTCAAGTGTTAAAGTGACACTTAACACAATACCTGACTTGTACCTCATGGACAAAGACACATTGTCTATCAGAAACAAGGTTGATGTGGTGGATGCCATCGTGACGAACTAGAGAAGTATGGTGGTGAAGAGGGTCTTCATCTGTGTAAGTAGATATCATGGGTCAATCTATCCATTGGCACTCCATGTATTCAACCTGAGGGCTTAGAGACATCATCTCCTTAGTTTTCTCTAGATATAGGGGATAACACACCGTATTGCTAGGTGCTCCTTGTCCTCTCCCCTTTGGTCAAGATTGTTGGATTACTGAGAGGGGGGGGTGAATCAGTAATAGAGAAATTATCCTTTTTAACCACAAAATGAAAGTGTTACAACAATGTAGCATTATCATCCAATACTTGCAGAGTAAATAAACAATGAACAAATGAGCAATCATACACATACACAGTACACCAGTGTTTTTACATGGAAACCAAAAGCGAGAGAAAACCACAGAATTATTTTTCTTATATGTCTTTAAGAATTACATTCATTGGAAGCACCAACTTCCTTTGTTTTCCAGCTGCAACTGGAAGGAGGATCCAACCCCCTAGTTTTTCAGGCTACAACCTCAAGGAAGCTCTAACTCCCCAATTCTCTGTCCACAACGAGAAGGAGGTTGCAACCCCCTAGTTTCTCAGGCT
>SNQJ01S0029007.1:44299-67947 GCA_010110895.2 Picea sitchensis | reverse complement strand
GTTATTTGCTGCATACACACATATAAACACATCTAAAAGGTAGATCAACAAAGTGTTTGACGAAATACCTCACTCAGAAAAAGTTTTAAAAAGACACCAAAACAATGATGATCCTTGCATAATGGCTTGGGATCATTACAAAAAAAGAGGTAATAGTCCTAATTGATTATTGTAGTACTCATAATTTCATTCACTATAAATTATCCAAATCTCTCAATTTATTTATACATCCAGTTCCAGATTTTCAAGTGCAAATGGAGGAACTATCAATTTCTCAGGAAAATTCCATAAGATCAATCTTACTATGAGGGAATATGTAATGAATAGTCCAATGATTTCTATACCCATTGGTGGTGTTGATGTCGTACTAGGAGTCTAATGGTTGCGATCATTGGGAACAATGGATTTTAATTTTCAAGAAATTTTCATTGGAATTGTTATAGCACAAGTTGTAGGTTAGGAAAATCCCAACCCAACCACAAAGCAAGTGTTGAAACTTGGGAATCCTACACCCAATGCCACCTCGATGTAGGTCCCACACTTCAAGGGTGACTAGGTCACTCTAGGGAGGCGATCTTGGTGACCCTAGGGGGATTGAGATGGAGATGGAGAGAAATGGAATTGAATCCCCTAGAGTAGAAGTCTAATTGGAGTGAAAGGTGGGAAGAGATGCCTCGTAATTCAAGTGGTTGTTGCCCCAAAGGTATAGTATTTCTCTGGATTATTGTACCTGCTCGAGACACAAGAAAATCTGACTTGTAATGATATATGCTAGTATGGATTAGCAAGTTAATATTGTTGTCCCAAATTTGCAGCAAAATATGACAGTGTTTATCAACAAGTAAGACATTCAAATCAGCATGTAAATCATAAGATCAATCGACAATATTATCAATGAGTATGGAAATCAAGTATGATTGAAAAATGGCACTTTAAGGATGAATAAAGCAAGCTATTATAAAATGTATTTAATGAAGAAAATTGCAGACTTATGGATGTAGCATTCAATGGCATGCAACAAAAAAATTAACCATGGAAAAGTGCCAAGAAGTAGCCCAAAATATGTGCCCTAGTTAGTAGACTAGGTGAGTGAAGTTAGAGAGCTAGTCTAGGGTTAGTTTAGGAATTAAGAGAGTGTTAGTAGTTAGGGTTATGCAGCCCTAATGGTTGTAGGTTAAATTTTGTAACAACAATTAAAGTAGTAGGAGAGAGGGGACGCCCTAGTAGGGGAAGACTCCTCTATGTGAGGAAAAACATCTTCAAGCAAGAAACCTTTGAAAAAATCAAAATTTGTGTTTCCCAAGGCAATGGTTTTATATATCCAATGCAAAAAATATATTACTAGTGCCTTTAAAATTGGGTTAATGGAGTCAAATAAAAGAAAGAGCTAGAGAAACTACCTCCTTGGGGGTGTAAGCCCTTTTACTTCCCAAGGCAAATTTCTCTAGATAGGGTTTAAGCTAAGAGGGTGTATGCCCTTATCCTTCTCTTAGCAAACCCTTGTTTAACCAATGAGATGAAGCATAAAATGTTCAAGACTATGGTGGGGGTGTATGCCCTTATACTTTCCACCTAGATCCTAGCACAACAATCCTTGACTTGAAAATAATGATAGCATAATAGTAGAGTACCATACCAAAATCAAGAAAGATGCCAAGATAATCCACCATAAAAGCTAGAAAACATCCATCCAAGGCTAGCACCTCACTCCTCCATCAACCATTCATCAAGATAGCCATAAAAAAGTGCACAAGAGGCATATAGAGCCAAGTGTAGCAAAAATTTCAGACCAATAATTCTCACAATGAGGGAGAGTTATGTTAAAATGAGATCTTATGATCTCTTATTTATACAAAATGTCACCAAGGTCACTTGTCCACAAATTAAGGGGTAAACCACAAAATTAGGGGTCAACAACCCTAATATCTCCCCATTAACAAAGTAATATTAAAAAATTCATTTAAAATTTCACTTTTTGCACAAATAAAACCCTAATTCACATCGACGTCACCCCTTTAGGGGACGTTTTGGCACTAGGAGAAAGTCATTGGTGATGTAGAAGGGTAGTAAGGCTTCCCAAAGCCACATGTCAAGCATCCAAATGTCTTCCTTCATGGTCAAAGCCTCAAACCTGTCAAAATGTCCAAGTGCGAAATCATATCATCTCACCGCCATGCCCTAACCCCCCAAACATGACATCAAGATAAAAAAGGAGGACGTTTTTCCCCTCCTGGGTAAATCGTTTATCAAGTGAGGTCTAGGCTATGTTGTCCAAGTCATCATCAAGGCCTTCCAAGTATGAAATTTATCATCTAGCATGCAGGCCCCTGGCATCGAACCTATGGGCTTGTAGCCCCATGGAAGCCCAAGCTAGGATTGTCCTCCCAAAATTGTCCACGAACTAGGTCCTGTAAAGACAAATGAGCATGCCCTCTATTCGTCCTAAGGTTTGCACCTGACAGATAAAGGGAAAATATAGGCCACCTATCAATTTATAATGGTTGTTTCTTTTAATTTTTGTTTGTTGGTCACAAGGTTATTCTATCAAGAAAAAAGCCAGGTTGGGTTGGCAGAATGATATGGATGAGGGTCCTCCTTGGCTGGTGGCACACTAATGACAGACTAGTGAAATAATAGAAAACAAAGGGAAAAAACAGACTACTCAATGAATAATCTACTGCAAGAAGTTCAATACTTAAAATATCATTTCAAGACATTAAACATGTATCAAAAACACAATTACTCCCACAAGTTTCAATAAAAACAAATATTCACCAAAGCATTAGCTATTTGATAGGTTGCATATCAGTAAAAATAAGTTATACAATAGCTGAAAGGAAATGAAATGTACTTTGCACAAATAAAAAAACTGTATTCAAGATAAGAATAAAAACACATGAAGATTTGAACGAAACACTATCATCAAGAGTATGTTCACTAGGTAGAGAGATTTAATCCATGCATAGAATGGGTCCAACCGGTATTATGTAGTGCTATTCTTTCCCAAAAAAATCAACTCTAATGATATCCAAAAACTAACTATTTAAAATAGTTGTAGAGGCTCTCGTCCTTAGGGGACTGAGACCTAATTCTAGTTTATTGTCTGTAAGACAAACTGAATAATCTAACTGACTTTGCATGGAGTTCAGCATGTGAACTCTGTACTAAAATGAACTGGTAGCAAGTGGTTCTTATCACACATAGAAGACCACTTGTTATTTAATCTAAAAGAGTGTGTAATGGCACAATAGGAACTGCTAATAGAAAAAATACCGCATGTGCTGAAAGAACTGAGATTGGAAGAAAAAGACTCAGAGTGGAAGAACGTATTTCTACGTTGAATGATGGCATGCCTACAAGGTAGAGGCCACCATAGAAAAATGGTTGTATTGGGAGATATCTGCTTGAGGAAGAAGGTAGCCTTCAGAAGTGTTCTGGGACTAGTTGCATTGAACTGGGATGATCTCCATGTTCTCTATCTATGATAGAGCTTTTGATAGATAAGCACACTCTGTGTCAACACCATTAGCTTCCATCTACACTTGTGAATAGATTTGTTGGAATGGTTGACGACCCATCGGTCATGAAGGGAGACCTGGAGGTGAGCATCCAATGTGGAGGCGGTATGAGTGGACATGAGGGTAGATGACCTGTGAGGACAGATGTAAAAAGGTGAGAGGAGGTGTGAATATGATGGCATTTAAGCATGTGATTGTGGAAGTTGTTGAGGGTGTTTTTGGTCCACACCGATTTTGAGCCCACAATCCCCCACAAGCTACCACGTACCCTTCCAACAATACCATGGTTCCAATTGTGAGACAACTTTGGAAAATTAACGTTCAAGATGCTTATGTCCCTGCAATGAAGTGTGGTCGTCGATCTAATTATGATTTGTGATCCGAGTGATATTTTTCTGCTCCAATGATCAACGGTTCTTGTTGATTTGAGATCAATGGTCCAGATTCACTTCGGAATTTCGGGAGTTTCAAATGTGAGGCATGAAAATATCTTGGAGGAAAATCACCGAAGTGAATGGTCTGCCTCCACATGTCCTTTCTTATGGACGTTCCAGATTCACTTCGGAAGTTCAGGCTTCGGGAGTTTCAAATTTTGTGCTTGTAAATATTTTGGAGTGGTATAGGTTGCGAAGTGACGTGGTGGCTTGACATCATATGATGTCACAGCTGTTGGTGTGTCATGGAAATAAGGGTGACATGTGTCACATGGAAATGGGTGAATGACACAACCAAATGACCTGGAATGAGTGTCATGTGTCTTGAATGATGAGTGTGCCACATGTCTGAATTGATGGTTTCCACATGCTTTGTCACTTCGGGCTTCGAGAGTTTCAAATTGTGAGGCATGAAGTTCTCCTAGAGTAGTACGGGCCCAGAGTGACGTGGCAGGCTATCAGGACTTCGGCTCTTCAGCTCTTCAACTTTTTGGGTATACCAAGCTAAGTGGGAAAAGCAACGTCTATTCCATAAGAAATATGGAATGGTGAGGTTCCCAGAGACTTCTTAGTGATAATTCTACCATCCCACAAAGCATACTTAAGTTTGGAGTCCCAGAATTTCTTGTTATCAGTCAACAATTTTTTGATAATCCCAATGAGATTTTTATTTTATGACTATACCAGACCATTCTGCTAAGGATAATAAGGCGTGGAATGTGTCAAGGAAATTTTATGATTGCCACATAAGTCAATCATGGATTTGGAATTGAATTTAGGGGAATTTTCCATTACTATCTTGTTGGGGCAACCAAATCTGGAAAAAATATTCGTTTCCAGAAAAATGATGATCACCTTGTCAGTGGCATTCCTGGTGGGCACAGCCTAAATCCATTTGGTGAATTAGTTGGTGGCAGTGAGGATCCACTTGTGTTTTCCACTGGAGGTTGGATTTATTTCTCCTATGAATTCTAACCCCCATTGTTGGAATGGACCACTAGCAGTGATAGGTTTTAGGGGTAGTGATAGTAACTTTTGCTTCCCTGCAAACATTTGAGATTCATTGCAGGCTCTAACAGTGGAAAACACATCAGAGAAAAGGGTGGGCCAGTAATATCCAACCATCGGGATCTTGAGATTTGTGGCCTTCCAATGTTGGTGTCCTACACATACTCCTTTGTGCATTTCTGTTGTGACTTGTTTGGCCTTATTTTCATCAAGGCATTTTAACAGGATGCCAGCATGATCTCTCTAATACAAGCTCTAATTTGAAATGCAGAATTTGATAGATTTCAACTTGAGATACCTTGAATTTTTCTTGTTCACATCTGGTGGACACTCTAAATGATGTAGAAAATAGATGATGCTTTTATACCAAGGTGAAGAGGAGTAGTTTTCAAATACCTATAATTTTTCTTGTCTAGGCTGTATGATGGGTGCATCTGATTGGGTGAAGATATGATGCAATTCTAGCACCTTACAATTTGATTTTGATAGCAATTTGGCTAGTCCTTGTCCCTTGATCAGCTTGGTGGGATTTATGTGCAAGACGTACTCCAACAATTTGACAATTCATTTTCCTCTTTTTCCCTCACTGTATGGATGGACTAGAATCTCTTTGACACTGTTGCTAGGAACAAAGGTTGTTATGCTAGATTGTAGCACATAAACCCTGAAGGCTTTGAGGGCTTTGACTAGTGCATAAGCTTGCTTTTCTAATATATCATACTTCAACTCAACATCTCAGAGGGATCTGCTAAAAAAGGCTATTTTTTTGTCATGCCATTCTTCATTCTTTGCAGCAGTACAACATCAATGGTTTCTTTTGAACCAAAGGAGAAGATGAAGAAATCTTGGGTATAGTCTGGATTGGCTAACACAGGGGATTCAACTAAAGCTTGCTTGATTGTTTGGAAAGATGATTTTTCCTCCAAGAACCATTCTATCACAACATCTTTCTTCAAAATATTAGTAATAGGCTTCATAATTTCAACAAAAATTGGCACAAAACGTCCAAGGAAGTTTATCTTACCAATGAAAGACTGAACAACCTTTTTGTTTCCAGGGATATCAATCTCTTGAATGGCACAAACCCTCTTTGGATCAATTTTTATACCTCTTGATGATATGATGTGGCCCAAGAGATTTCCTTCTGGCATGGCAAAGTGAGACTTTCTAGGATTCAAGGATATTCCATATCTCCTGCATTTCTTGAAAACCTGCTCCAGGTGCTGCAAATGTTCATCATCATACTTGGTGAAATTGGTTATGTCATCCGAGTATATAACCATAAATTTGTCTTTCTCCCCCACAAAATATATGTCCACATCCCTCAGAAAAGTGGACCCTACGTTCATCAGCCCAAACGACATCTTGTCATACATGAATGTTCCCCATGGGGTGGTGAATGTTTTTTTTTCTTTATCCTCTCCACACACTGTTATCTGGTTATAACTAGAGTATCCATCCAACAAGGAAATTTTGTGTACATCTACCACCCTTTTTAAAATATGATCCATATTGGGGAGGGGCTAATTGTCCTTCAGAGAACACTTGTTGAGATTTCTGAAGTCAACACACAAGTGTATCTCACCACTTTTCTTCCTTACAGGTACTAAGTTGGCCACCCAGCTTGAGTACCTAAATGGTACAATAATCTTGACATCCAACATTATTTTCATCTCTTTTTGAATTATGGAAATTAACATGGGATTAAACTTTTGAATATTCTGTTTGAATGGCTTGGAGCCAACCTTTAGAAGGATCTTATGCTGGATGATGTCAGTGTCAAATGTCCTCAAATATTTATAGGACCATGAAAAAGTATCAACAAACTTTCTAATGAGATGATATAACTTGAATTTTTGTTCTGTAGCTAATGCTTTGGACAACTTGATGATCTTGGGATTCTCAATGGTCCCAATATTGTAGTCTGTCACCTCTTCTTCTTGACTCTTCATGGAAACTCCTTTGTAAACATCGTCACTATCAAACAATCTCTCCAATGGCACTAGTCCTTTTGGGATGTGATTGGTTTTATGCTCCACAATATCATGACCAACCATTGTCTTCAGCAAATGAGATGCTTGTTGATCTTCTAATTTCTCATTTTCACCTTCTTGACTTTCTTGATCAATTGAGATATTGGAGAATTCATCAATGGTGTGTATAAATCTCCGCAGCTCTAAATCATCACTAAAGACTTGCCAGTGATTTATGTTGTCTAGTATGGTTGTTCTATGTTTGATTTCCACCTAATATTTAATATTTGGGCCAATGGGAGGCCTAAAAGTGCTGGTATCTAAGGCCAAAGAGTCTACCTTCTAATTCTTTTCTCTGTGAATAAAGGAAATGTTGAATTCTATAAAGAAGTAATCGATCGGATCCCATACCTCGTTTTTGTACTGCTTGAGCCTCTATTGCTTAGTTTGATAAATGTTCCTCACTTGATTGATGACCAACTCAGAATCACCAAAAACTGCTAAACAATCAATGGCCATATCTTTGGAAGCCCTCAATCCCAATACCAAAGCTTCATATTCAACTATATTGTTAGTAGTTTCAAACTCCATCTTATAAGAGAGGGTTATTGCTTCTTCTGAAGGGGAAATGAGGAGAATACCTGCACTAGATCCTTCTTTTTATGAAGAGCCATCGAAATACATTTTCCATACCTTGATTTGTTGACCTATCAGTGGTTGATCTCTGTGTTGGATAACTGATATTTCAGGTTCATCATCATTTAAATGAAAAACAAATGAACCAATCTCATCCTCAACAACATAAATAGGTTGATTTCTTGGGTTCCAATGATCACTGACTATGTATATTAACCTTACCTCTCTGAATAGCCTCCTATGTTCACCTCCAAACACATGAATGGTGGCATAAGTGAGGTACATTTGTAATGATCCTCTATCCTTTTTAGCCCAAGTTCTGGATAAGAGCATGCCAAACTTTGGGGGAATGTCGGCCACCACAATGTCCATCACTACACTCTTCATTGGTAACTATGCCAAAGAAACTACCATATCTTTTATCAATCCCATACATTTCACTTTCTTAGAATCAAAGGAGTACAGGTCTTGGTAAGGTTTGGTGATCACTAGACCTAGCTCTTCCATAACAACTTTGGGCATAACATTGTGTGAGGCTCTAGAGTCCATAAGACAGTTATGCAGGATCTTATCATGGACATTCAAAGATATATAGAATGGTGGAGAAGCATTAGATCCATCCTCAATGTGAGGTACCATAGTAATGGTTGGGTTTTCATCCTACAGACTAATTACATCAGAAGATACACCAGGAGTAGTTGGCTGTAGAACTTTCATGATGGATTTCTTCAAAGGTTCATTTTTTAACAATTCTGTCAAAGGTACAGGGATCTTGATTTTTCCCAACTCATGTTCCATGTTGAAATATGTTGGTGGCTTATCAGCTTCCTTTATTTCAGGGGCAACAAGTTTTGATGGGGGAGGTGATTGAGCTTTAGGTGACATACCTTTACTTGGATTTGTCTTGGGGGGGATTTCAGCTTGTTTTTTTTTTTATCGAAGGTAGTGGATTTGGGAGCCCCTTCTCTCGTCCTCAAATCATATTTCTTCTTGGTTTGGCCTTGAATAACTCCTTCCTCCCCTATCTAATCATCAAGGTGATTTGAAAATTGTGCTACCTCATATTCTTGTTGTGTTAAGTGATTGGTATAGTAACCTATTTCATTAAAAAGAATAGGAGTATCATCCACAACATCACTATCTGAATCCATCTCCTCAATATGATTGTTTTGGAAAGGGGTCACTACCCTTTGATCATCAACATTTCTCCTTTCTCTCTGCATTATTTGAGGGGCATCATTAGGCCTTCTGAACTGATTTTTATTTCTATTTCCAACCCCTTGAAAAGTTTTGTTTGGTTGTTTGGATTCCCATTTTATCTTAGCTATTTTGGAAATCAGATTGTTTAGAGTCTTAGTCATTTCCTCAAGTTTTGGATCATATGTGGCTGAAGTAGAGGAGGTAGGGGAATCCTCTCTTTGTTTTTTCTTCTCTTTATCAGATCTAGTCTTTAGTGTGTTTGATGCCAAAATATTAGACTCGACTTCAATGGCTGGTTCCTGCATGGACAATAGTGTGGTTGATCTTCTCTCTCTCTAGAAGAGGGAAAAATCTGCATCGAATGCATTAGCATAAGTGATATTGGCAGAGGCTTCTGTTGGTTTGATTTCATCTGGGATTCTACCATACATTTTATTAAATCTCTTGGTGAAATCTGAAATAGATTCACCACTCTTTCTCTTTAGGGCCGCCAACTCAGTGATGTAGTAGAGGTAATATCTCCTATATCCCCATTGATTTATGAAATTTTCATATAATGCCTCAATATCTACAATGGAAGTTGGAGGAAGACCCCTGAACCATTTTTTGACTTCCCCATCCAAGCTCTGTACAAGCAACCTCATCCACACATTTTCATAATCAATGTTAAAGTTGTATGCAAAGGTGTAAAAGTCGATTAGATGTTCCTCAGTAGTTACTTCACCTTCCCCATTATATCTTGGTAAATATTTCATGTAATCTATGGTTGGGAAGGCATGCAGGCCTATAGGCAGAATTAGGGGTGCATATCTGGCAACAATTATGGCATCCATCCTATTAATGGCCATGGCTTGAATAATAGGAATCTAAAGATTTATGATAGACATAGGGGTGGATGCAGGACTGGATGTTAAAGTGGAATCAGGAGTTGAAGATTTCTGAGCTCCTTTGGAATTATGATTCTCAGGGATATCAAATTCAAGCTGCTAGTGATGATGATTTGAAGTATTCTCTTGGTGAGCAGCTTTTCCTTTAAGGGGGGAAGTATATCTCTAAGCTACAGTGGATTTTCTTAGTTGCCTTTCTATCTCATAGACTACTGTGTTATGATCAGGGTTAGAATGAGCCTTCTTGGATTTGTTGTTTCCAGATTTGGATCTGTTGAATCCCTTTCTGGGCGCCAATATTTCTTGTTTAAATTTTACTCAGTGAAGTCACCAGGTGAAAGATGGCAGTTTGTCTGTGTCTAATATTTGTTCACCATCAAAGGTCAGAGATGATCAATTTTTATTCTCCCAAGGAATTATATTTTGTTACTTTGTTCCCTGACAATGACACCAAAAGATGTTGGTCCTAAGGTCTGCACCTGACTACTAAAGGGAAAAGCTAGGCCACCTATCAATTTATAATGATTGTTTCTTTTAATTTTATGTTGGTTGGTCAGAGGGTTATTCTATCAAGACAAAAGCCAGGTTGGGTTGGGAAAATGATATGGATGAGGGTCCTCCTTGGCTAGTGGCTCACTAATGACAGACCAGTGAAATAATAGAAAACAAAGGGAAACAACAGACTACTCAATGAATAATCTGCTGCAAGAAGTTCAATACTTAAAATATCATTTCAAGACGTTAAACATGTATCAAAAAAACAATTACTCCCACAAGTTGCAATGAAAATGAATCTTCACCAAAGCATTAGTTGTTTGACAGGTTGCATATCAGTAAAAATAAGTTATACAATAGCTGAAAGAAAATGAAATGTACTTTGCACAAATAAAAAAATGTATTCATGATAAGAGTAAAAACACATGAAGATTTGAACGAAACACTGTCATCAAGAGTATGTTCACCAGGTAGAGATATTTAATCCATGCATAGAATAGGTCCAACTAGTTTGATGTAGTGTTATTATTTCCCAAAAAATATGACCCTAACAATATCCAAAAACTAACTATTCAAAAGAGTTACAGAGGCTCTTGTCCTTAGGGGACTGGGACCTAATTCTAGTTTACTGATTGTAAGACAGACTAATTAATCTAATTGACTTTTCATGGAGTTCAGCATGCAAAATATGTACTAAACTTAACTGGTAGAAAGTGGTTCTTATCACACACAAAAGACCACTTGTTATTTAATCTAAAAGAGCGTGCAATGGCACAATAGAAACTACTACTAGAAAAAATACTACATGCGCTGAATGAATTGAGATTGGAAGAAAAAGACTTGGAGTGGGAGAATGGATTTCTACTTAATATGATGGCATGCCTGGGAACTGGAGGCCACTGGAGACAACTGGCTGTATTGGCAAATATATTGGCAGATATCTTCTTGAAGAAGAAGGTAGTCTTGGGAAGTGTTTTGGGACTGGTTGCATCGAACTGGGATGATCTCCATGTTCTCTGACAGTGACAGATATTTCGAAAGCTAAACACACTCTATGTTGAAACCATCAACTACCATATGTACTTGTGAATATCTTCACTAGAATGGTTGACGACCCATCGTTCATGAAGGGAGACATGGAGGCAAGCATCCAATGGGGAGGCGGGATGAGTGGACGTGAGGGTAGATGACCTATGAGGACATATGTAAAAATGTGAGAGGAGGTGTGAATATGATGGCATTTAAGCACATGATTGTGGAAGTTGTTGAGGGTGGTTTGGGTCCACACCACTTTTGGGCCCGTAATCCCCCACAAGCTGCCACGTACCCTTCCAACAATACTAAGGTTCCAATTGCAGGACCACTTTAGAAAATTAACATTCGAGTTGTTTACGTCCCAAAAATGAAGTATGGTCGTCGAACTGATTATGATATGTGATCGAGGTGATATTTACGTACTGCAAGGATCAACGGTTCTTGTCTATTTGAGATCAATGGTCCAGATTCACTTCGGAATTTCAGGCTTCGGGAGTTTCAAATGTGAGGCATGAAAATCTTCAGGAGGAAAATCACCGAAGTGAATGATCTACCTCCACATTTCCTTGCTGATGGATGGTCCAGATTCACTTCGAAAGTTTGGGGTTCGGGAGTTTCAAATGTCGTGCTCGAAAATCTCTCAGAGTGATACAGGCTGCGAAGTGATGTGGTGGCCTGACATCATATGATGTCACGATTGCTGATGTGTCATGGAAAGCAGGGTGACACATGTCACATGGAAATGGGTGAATGACACAACCAAATGGCCTGGAATGAGTGCCAAATGTCATGACAGATGAGTGTGCCATGTCTCTCAACTAATGGTTGCCACATGCTTTGGCACTTCAGGCTTTGGGAGTTTCGAATTGTGAGGCATGAAGTTTTCCCAGAGTAGTACGGTCCTGGAGTGACGTGGCAGGCTATCGAGACTTCGACTCTTTGGCTCTTCGGGACTTCGGCTCTTCAGCTCTTTGGCTCTTCGACACTTCGGCTAGTTTAGCTCTTCGTCTCTTTGGATCTTTGAGACTTTGGCTCTTCAGGAGTTCAGGAGTTCGGCTCTTCGGCTCTTGGGGTGTTTCTTGATGTTAAAACCTGCGTGATTTCGACACTCTAAATACACGAAAATCGTTGATCTGGTTGGCCTGATGGATCACCACTGTCGAAATTTAACCTGTCTATTTACACAATTAGAGTCTGAAATTGACCACTCTGGATTGTTGTGTTTGTCCACATGCATTTCCTGTGCATACATAAAAATCTTGTCTAACCTGCGGTGAGCTCAATCAATGGGAAACATGATGACAGGCATTCCAAACCAAATATGACATGTATTTTATCCTTCAGGAAAAACAAAAACATAAATGCGCAAAGACTCAAACATGAAAGAAATGAATAAGAACCAAGTCACTCAAAAATGGTAAATTGACTTAACCAACCCAAAGAGGAAAAATATGATGAAGGCATAGGGAAAAGAGAGGAGAGGCAGGGGTGTATACCTAGGTTACAACACCCTCCAAGGATCTCAAGTCATAACATCATCATAAGTGAATCCAATAAATAAATAAGCCATCTAAGCAAGTGCATCAAAGATCACTATATCAAACAATTAATTTCTCAAAGATATTATGCAACTTATAAATATTGAATATGGGAGGGTTGATGAGGTGTCCTATTGGGTAGATCTTACCCTAGGTCAAGGAGAGTTTCCTAGTCTAGGCCATGTAAAGTGGATGAAGTGGTTGGGGTCAAGACTCAATGGGCATAGAGCTCATGACACACAAGGGGTCATAGTGTCTCATTCATGGGTTCCTTTGTAGAAGGTGTGTGGTACCTTCGTCCGTAATGCACTTTTTCCAAGCTCATCAATTTCCTTTTATCTTTATTTCTTTATTTTCTTTCAATATAGCATAAGAAGAGGTTGAAGGTCACTACTCTAGCATGGTGACCAGATGATGGAAATGTCACCCACAAACACCTAGTGGAAATGAGAAGGATGGATCATGATGAGACCCTATTTCTCTTAGCCATGCAACTTAGAGTCATTACCTTCGTTTGGTGACCAGATGATGGCAATTTCATAGCACTAGATATTCATGGATGTGATAGGTCGGCTCGTGATGAGACCTCCTATCCTTCAACTAACCCTTTAATCAATTTTTATCATATTGTGGGTCCCCTTTACTTAAAGATAAGAGTTTCATTGATTTCTTGGGTGATCCCTGGGTGAAGCATCTGGAAGATTTAGACAAGGATTTTGTCTTTTACCCAACATCAACCCCTCTAGTCCTTCAACCCCTTCTTCCCATAGAATGAGGGACAACC
The DNA here is from genome assembly GCA_010110895.2 of Picea sitchensis. Classification (NCBI taxonomy): domain Eukaryota; kingdom Viridiplantae; phylum Streptophyta; class Pinopsida; order Pinales; family Pinaceae; genus Picea; species Picea sitchensis. The sequence goes on along the minus strand of SNQJ01S0029007.1, from coordinate 54,439 downwards.
CCTTCTTGGGTCAATACACCCTAAAATCCCATGAGATAAGGAAATAGAAACTGGTAGGTATGGTTGAGAATGGTACGATGGCTAATTAAGGGAGTTCCTAGTAATAAACCCATCCCCAATGAATACCACATACTAGGGCACAATGTCAACCACCAAGGTGAAGCAGGGAAAAATGAATATTTTCCAAGCATATATCATGAAATATAAAGCAATATAAGATACAACATATTCAAATGGCTTAGATATTGAAATTATTCTCACCATATTACTAACTTGGACATCATGGAGCAAGGCCCACTGCCTTCTGAAAGCCAGCTAGTGTGGTGGATGCCATCTACAAACCTATGACCATCTGTGGTGGTTAGTGGGTTTTCCATCTGTGAAAAGGGTATTGTTGGTCATGTAATCTCTTGGCACTCCATATTTTCAACTGGAGGGCCTCGAGACATAATCTCCTTAGTTATCCACAAAATGGGGATAACATCTGGCTTCTACTTGGGGACATGTGCTCACTGTAGAGTGCATGATAAATGCAACATCTCCTGGTAGACCCATTCCTACAAGGAAACATCAAACTGACAAGTGTAGGATGGCCTACTCATCCTTGTTCTCATATGATAATCAAATCCAACTAAACTAGAAAAGTAAAATTTTGACATTTTTTCAATAAATTCTAAGCTAAGAATGAAATCAATAGTGCAAGTAGAGAAAAATGAAAATGAAATGCATCTAAACTAGCATGAGAAATCAAGATGAAAATGAAGGGAATCAAAATGACTTACCTACTTACCCGGGGCATGGGACCTAAAGAAGTCATGTGACCTGGATGTGAGGTTGGAGAAGAGACCCATCTACCGATAGTGACATATTTCTCCCCCTCTAATGATGTCAGATAGTACCTTTCTTTGTTAGACTTATTCTTGACAATGTAAGATCCAAGCCAAGAATTTTTGTCTTCTTGGTCATATCTAGGCTTGCCCTTTCTTTTGTCCCACATGAGCACAAGACTTCCTTCATTGAAATTGATGCAAGGTGTATTCTTATCACGTGGAGGCTCTGTGTGGACAGTATATTTTATGATTCCTTCATGTTTCTCATCTTCTTTTTGTATGATATGGATAGATCCCAGCTCCTTCCCATGGTTCTTTGTAGTCTTCTTTTTATCCGTCATGGGTAACTCGGATGGATCATACTCAATAACTTGTGGAGGCATATCATGGTAGTGTTCACTAACATAGTTGGGGCCCCTCAAATCCATCACATGTGTATCTTTCTTTTCTGTGTTATGTAAATCTCATACGTGCCATCTCCCATGGGAATATATGCACGTGTAAGGTTCATGCTAAGGAAACCTCCAAGGGCTGAGGACTAGGTCCTCGACAAGAGCATCCCCCAGGCATCAGGAACATCAATCACCAATATGTCCATGAGGATGTTGATATGATGAAAATATATCAAAAATACCTCAACATCTTCACATACCCCCAAGTCCTCAACTCTTCTTGAATCAATACCAAAAACATTGCGATAAGGTCGGATTGTCTTCAAACCAAGTTGTTTCATCACCTTCAATGACATGACATTTGATGAGGCCCATAAATAAAGAATGCAGTTGTTCAAGCGGAGGCCATTCATGCCTAATGAAAGGTAGAAGGGAGGGTTCTTGTCTCTTGGCCAATTGAGATACATAGTATTCAAAATGATGGGATGATCCTCCTTCTCAATTGGTACATGTAATATCCTCAAAATTTCCCTTTTTACGGAAGGGACCTTACACATCTCTGTCACTGGGAACGTCATATTCAGTTTTCCAAACATGTTTGCAACATGTATATTCAACTGAATGTCATCTGTAGGATTTGTCTTAGTAATCAACTCACATACTTTTGGTGGTGGTCGTGGAGCCACCTTTTTTGTTGATGGAAGCATAGTATTAGGCTGTGACGGAGGAGTTGGATTTTTTTTTCTTCTGTAGGTTAGGATTTCCCTCCTCGTCAATTCCTTATTTTGATCATATGCCAATTTACTTAAGGCTCAGAGTCTCCCCTCTCTTTCTCCTATTCTTCTGGCTTCATTGATCTATTCTTGAGTAACCTGTTCATCTTTGAGATTGCAAATCATGAATTTTATATCGTCAGGATAATCTTCGTCTTGTCAGGGGGCACTCATCTTCTCTATGGGGTTCTTGGAATGGGAGACACAAAGATTCTATATCAATTGTCCTAATAGGTTTCAAAGTATCCAGGGCCTTTTCCTCTTATTGAGGTCTCTCTTTCCAACCGATGGAATCTATTGTTGTCTGACAAACTAAGGTTTAGGAGCAGATTGATTTCTTTCCACTATAGTCATATGGTTCATAAGTTGATTATGTACTTGAACAAACTGAGATTTTATTCAATGTCTATACCAAACTCTTTATTCTCTACCAATGATGTGGTCTTTTTATCTTTAATAATGTATTGGAACTGTCCTTCAAAGGAATTCATGTAAAGGAGACAAACTGGTGATGTTGTAGGATGGTAATATGCTGGAATTTGATTGTACAACCTGTCAAATCTGGAAATGAATCCCCTCACCATTTCATTCTCCTTTTTCTTTATTTGATTGAACTGAGTCCCAATTTTCCCACCATCTTCTTTTCTCGACCATCTTGTCTTGAATAAGGTGGAAAAATCATCATAGGATGTGATATTATTATCAGGGAATACTTTGAACAAATCAAGGGCTTCTTCAGTTAATGATGAAGCGAAAATTCTCATGGCCACATCTTCATGATCAATACCTACATTGTCCATATCCTGGCCCATGACATAAATGTGGTGTTCAACAGTTGTCACACTATTTCTTGGGAATTTTGGCAACCACTTGTTGATTTCTGTTGGCATTTTGTTAGTGTAACCTTGGGTGTTAGCCATGTTAATAGGTTTGTAGAGGTCCCTTGCCTAAGGGCGAGCCATTGGAACAAGAGGAAGGGTATTATGGAAAAAAGTTTAGGAAACAATAGGATTGAGAGGAGGCTTTCTTTAGTAAAGCTTAGAAGGCTTGAACCTCCCAAGGGGAAAAGGTTTGGGGAAAGAACAATTCTAGGAAGGTGGGGTCACCAGATGAGTTTCAAAATGAACTGATCAAGAAAGGTGGAAACAAAACGTCCCTTATGTGGAGTTTCCAGGAAAGCTAAGGGAAATGATTTTGGATAGCTTACCAAAGTGTAGTTAGGGTATGAGGAATATTCAAAATCTTCCCCGACAATGATGCCAAAATTTTATAGCGCAAGTTGTAGGTTAGGCAAAGCCCGACCCAACCACAAATCAAGTGCTACAACTTGGGAATCCTACACCCAATGTAAACTCGTTGTAGGTCTTGCACTTCAAGGGTGACTAGGCCACTCTAGGGTTGCAATCCCATTGACCCTAGGGGGATTGATATCGAGGCGGAGAGAAATGGAAGTGAATCGCCTAGAGGTCGATTCTAAGTGGAGTGAAATGTGTGAAGATATTCCTTGTAAGTCAAGTGATTGTTTCCCCAAAGGTATAGTATTTCTACGGATGATTGTACATGCCCGAGACATAAGAAAAACTGGCTTGCAATGATATATGTTAATATGGATCAACAAGTTAATCTTACTGTCCCTAATTTTCAGAAACATATGAAAATCTATATCAGAAAGTAAGACATTCAAATCAACATGTAAAGCATAAGATCAATCAACAATATTATCAATGAGTATGGAAATCCAGTATGACTGAAAAATGGCATAGTAAGGCTGAATAAAGAAAGATATTATAACATGTAATTTCTGCAGAAAATTGCATCCTTATGGCTGTATCATTCAATGGCATGCCGCAGCAGAATTAACCATGGAAAACTTCCAAGACATAGTCCAAAAGATGCACCCTAGTTAGTAGACTACGTGAGTGAAGTTAGAGAGCTAGTCTAGGGTTATTTTAGGAGTTAAGAGAGTGTTAGTAGCTAGGGTTATGCAGCCCTAATGGCTATAGGTCAAATTTTGTAACAACAATTAAATTAGTTGGAGAGAGGGGATTCCCTAGTAGGGGAAGACTCATGAGGAAAAACAACTTCAAGCAAGAAACCTTTCAAAATATCAAAAATTGTGTTTCCCAAGGCAATGATTTTATATCTCCAATGCAAAAAATATATGACTAGTTACTTTAAAATTGGGTTAATGGAGTCAAATAAAAGAAAGAGCTAGAGAAGCTACCTCCTTGGGGGTGTAATCCCTTTTAGTCCCCAAGGAAATTTTCTCTAGCTAGGGTTTAAGCTAAGAGGGTGTATGTCCTTATACTTTTCTTAACAAACCCTTGTTTAACCAATGAGATGAAGCATAAAATTATGAAGACTATGGTGGGGGTGTATGCCATTATCCTTCCTACCTATCTACTAGCACAACAATCCTTGAATTGAAAAGAATGATAGCATAAGAGTAAAAGATGGTACTAAAATCAAGAAACATGCCAAGATAATCCATCATAAAAGATAGAAAACATCCATCCAAGGCTAGCACCGCACTCCTCCATCAACCATTCATCAAGATAGCCATAAACAAGTGCACAAGAGGCAAATAGATCCAAGTGTAGCAAAAATTTCATACCAATACTTCTCACAATTAGGGAGAGTTATGTTAAAATGAGATCTTATGATCTCTTATTTATAAATAATTTCACCAAGGTGACTTGTCCACAAATTAAAAGGTTAACCAAAAGATTAGGGGGACAAAAACCATAATATTTCTCCCTTAACAAATTAATATTAAACAATTCATTTAAAATTTCAATTTTTTCACAAATAAAACCCTAATTCACATGGACGTCACCCCTTTAGGGGACGTTTTGGCACTAGGATAAGATCGTCAGTGATGTAGGAGGGTAGTAAGACTTCCCAAAGCCATGTGTCAAGCATCCAAATTTATTCCTTCATGGTCAAAGCCTCAAACCCCTCAAAACGTCCAAGTGCCAAAGCATACCATCTCACCACCATGCCCTAGGCCCCCAAACATGACGTCAAGATCAAAAAGGAGGATGTTTTGCCTCTCCTTGGAAAATTGTTTTTCAAGTGAGGGTTGGGATATGTCATCCAAGTCATCATCAAGGCCTTCTAATTCTACTATTTCTCATCCAACATGCGGGCCTATGGCATCCAACCTGTGGGCTTGTATCCCTATGGAAGCCCAAGCTAGGCTTGTTCTCCCAAAACTGTCCACCAACTAGGTCTTGCAAAGAAAAATGAGCATGCCCTTGAAGGATCTCAAGTCATAACATCATGATAAGTGAATCCAATCAATAAATAAGCCATATAATCATGTGCATCAAATATCACTATATCAAAGAATTAATTTCTCAAAGACACTATGCGACTTGTCAAGCTCGAATATGGGAGGGTTGACGAGGTATCCTATTGGGCAGATCTTTCCCTAGGCCAAGGAGAGATTCTAGGATATCCCTCTCTAAGCCATGTAAATTGGATGAAGTGTTTGGGGTGAAGACTCAATGGGCATAGGGATCATGACATACAAGGGTTCATAGTTTCTCATTCATGGGTGCCTTTGTAGAGGGTGTGTGGTACCTTCATCCACAATGCACTTTTTCCAAGCCCATCAATTACTTTTTATATTTCTTTATTTATTTTATTTCAATATAGCATAAGGATGGCTTGGTCACTACTCTAGCATGGTGACCAGATGATGGAAATGTCACCCACAAACACCTAGTGGAATTGAGAAGGTTGGCTTGTGATGATACCCCCTTTCTCTCGGTCATGCTACTAAGAGCCATTACTTTGGTTTGGTGACCATATGATGGAAATTTCATACCATTATATATGCATGGACGTGATAGGTCAGCTTGTGATGAGATCTCATATCCTTAAACTAACATTTTAAGCATTTTTTATCATATTTTGGGTTCCCTTTACTTAAAGATAAGTGTTTCATTGCTTTCTTGGGTGATCCCTCGATGAAGCATCTGGAAGGTTTATACAAGGCTTTTATCTTTTATCCAACATCAACCCCTCTAGGCATTCGACCCCGTCTTCCCATAGAATGAGGGACAACCCCTTCTTGGGTCAATACATCCTAAAATCCCAAGAGATAAGGAAATGAATGGGAATAATGATGGAAAGTGGTAAGTATGGTCGGGAATGGTACAATGGCTCATTAAGGGAGTTCCTATTAGAAAACCCATCCCCAAGGAAGACCACTTACTAGGGCACAATGTCAACCACCGAGGTGAAGCAGGGAAAAAGGCATAATTTCCAAGCATATACCATGAAATATAAATTAATCTAAGATACAAGATAATCAAATGGCTTAGATATTGAAATGATATCTAAGCCATATTGAAAGGTTAGATAATAAATTAACCTTTGAAATGTTGATAATAACTTAACTCTTCAATAATGAAGTTTTGATTTAAAAATTATCTTTCATTAAATGTAAATTTAAGAGAAATCTAAAAAACATATATGAATAATTCTTTGGCAAAACACAACTCTAAGTTGAGATTTATAAAATTTATAGACCACTGAGTTTTCTTTTTCTTATCACTCAACACCACATTTTAAATTTTTCATTTAAATTTTAAAAATAAATAAATAAATAAAATTTGATTTCTTAAAAAAATCTCTACTCTCAAAATAAATCCATTCATAAACTACCCAAACTTTTTTTCCCAATATCTAATTATTTAATCCTATACAATGCTCTTTCTACATTGCTATGGAATTGGTATTGCATATAGTATATACTAATTTTCATACTTCTCATAGTTTTTAGATTTCTAGGAGTTTGAAACAATTTTATCTTAGTTTTTATACTTATAGGAGTTCAAACAAATCTCATATGTAAAAAATAAATTCTTAAAAAACACTATTCAAAGAAACTTAGTAGTTAAATGGTTCTGAAAATTTTAACCCAAACGAACTTTCAACATGCTAACAAAATAGAAATGGAAATAGAAAATTCAAAACTATTTAGTGTATCTCAAATTTGATCCTTAAATATTGTTAGAAATTCTATCTCTTTCCTCTAGGCAAAGTATTGAGGAAGAGGAATTTGGATTTGACTAAATTGATGTCCGAAAGTGTGTGATTTTATCAGTTTTGTGACCCAACCAAATAAAGGTAGTGGGAGGACTTAATAGCATGTACATATATAGGGAAACAATCTATTCTATATACTTCCATGTACATATATAGGGAAGCAATCTGATGTCTGTCATTGTATTCACCAGTTATCTAGGGAGTCACTCTATTCTATATATACTTCCATCTTCCGAAGTACATGGTTTGTCATTGTATTCGCCAGTTATCTAGGAAAACAAATATAGATATTGAATGTACCATAATTCACTCATACAACTTGATATCTTTCACACAAAGACACAAACTATACACATAACCATTAGTTGTTGTTCTTGGGTCATCGTATCCTCCAAGAACCACAATCCATAACAGACTCTAGACATAACCAAACTTTTTCATTTTTATATATGAGATGATCAAATGACATTATATGATATTTCTATTACAATTTAGGGCCTCCATATATATACTTGGGCGTAGTGCCCTTTCGTTAATTGTTAAGCCCTAAATAGTGGCACATTACCCCTTAATTGGGGCATATTACATTAGTATTGTTATTTTATTTATGTCAGCTTGGTTCCATTAGTTGTAATTGTACCTCCTGGTCTACTATATATACCAAGGAGACCTTTTCATTTGGATTCATCTTGTATTTGTGAATTTATGTGGTGTATAAAGAGGTTTCCCCCTCAAAGAGGCTATTTTTTTGAAATTCTCTCTTTGTCAAGGCATGGAGTACTTATGATGATGGTTTTATGCTATTTGGATATTTTTTTCCTAACATTTGGTATCAGAGCTCAAGGTCTTGGTGTTTCGCTGCTGCATTTGGGACACTTTGGAATTTTCTCTATAACTTTTTTTATGGAATGTAAGGAAATCCTTGGGGGATATTTATTAGACGAATAAAAGTATTTGTGTTTAAAATGTCATCTTCCGTGGATTTATACTTTCGAAGATATATCATGTGGAAGATTGGGTTCCTTAATCATCCTGAATTTAGCCATCGCAACATTTTCTCTATAAATTTTTTTCTGTGATGATTCAGACCACTAAAATAAGAGGATATTCATAGGAATTATCAAGGTCTTTGCGGTAAAAAATTCAACTTATGGGTATTTCTAATTTTGGTGATACACCCTGTGTAATATAGGGTAGCTCACTAGTCCTTTTAACTAGTCTCAAGCAAGTGTTCCAGGTACAAAAGTGATATCTTATTCACTGAGTATCAAAATTAAGTGAGACTAGTTGCATTGGATAGTGGACAGTCTCTAGTATTTCTGGAGCAAGTTTCAAAATAATATATCACATATTGTGTGCTTGGAACACTTTACAAGTACACTCTCCTGGAAAGGCCAAAAATAAGCAAGGTGTGGGGAAGTCGCCATAAATTCCACTTGGAACATCCAATTGTGATCATACCTATGGCATTGCAGAGAGGACATATCACATAACTAAAGAATGAAATTTCAGACCCAGAAGGGCTGAAATTGTAAAGATACAACAAAAGAAAGGTCGACTAGCAGAACAACTTCCAAATCAGGGTTTAAAAGGTGTGTTGTTTTTTGGAAATTTGCATATATTTTGACTAGAAGATCCAATTGGGGTGATTCAAAAAGTAGAATAAAGTGGGATAAAATGAGTATCACATAAATTTGAGAGAAACTTGGGGATTTTTTTTAGGTATAGACGTGTTCCGACATCTCTAAATGTAGGAGTTGTCATTACTAGTCAACGCTACACTCTGAGGACTGTGTGGTTCTTCCATGTACCTAGAGTATATCGAAAGGCCCTTTTTGAATGGTTTCACATTAGATAACACTAGTGCATATTTGAGCTCCCACATACCTGACATATATCGGGACACCCCCTAGAATCCTGAGACTTACCGAGTAAACCTTTTGGTCGTCTTGTTGCTATAGTACACCAAGAACAACACATAGGGAGATCACTATCTAGTACTTGGGTAGTCAGATAGTACAACTAAGGGTATGGTCAATCCTCTTTAGTTAGTTCCCAGAGATATTGGGTTGAGTACTATTGTTGGACCCCGCAAGTATATCAAAGATTTATAGCACTTGAGACTCCCTTGTTTGTGAGGACCTTTGCCTAATCCAATTAGGAATTTCTACCTTGCAGTGATACTTGGCCAACATGCCACCAAAAAAGGAAACTTCTACACCAAATAAGCCTTCAGACAGTCCTAATTGGACTCTTGATGAAGGTGAAGAAACGTGTAGGGACATAAATGATTTACAAAATAAGACAGTAACAAAAGATGAACTACAAGGGATGATGGATTCAACTGAAGCTAAGATGGAAGTGATAATGGATACTAAGAAGGATGATTTAAAAGGGGAGATCATGGAAGGATTGAAAAAGTTGCTAATAAAGAAGCCACATGAAAGTGACAATGTATCGCATGAAATTCATGATGAGGACACAAGGAAGATGAATGAAGAATGGAGAAACTCCAACTTTGGGTTGAAGACCAACCACTTTCCTAAGATTGATATGAGGAAATTTAATGGCAAAGATCCAATCACATGGATACTCTAGGTGGAGAAGTTCTTTGATCTACATGATGTGCCACACACAAAAAAGGTACGAATTGCATATTTTTATTTAGAACCCAATCAATTTGTGTGGTATCAATGGCTTTCTTCCTACAAATCACTTGTCACTTGGAAAATTTTCATGGAATAAATTATAGCACACTATGAGGATGCAAGGAGCAATACCTTCTTCAATGAATTGATAGATCTCAAGCAAAAGGGTTCAGTTGTAGAGCACATTGAGAACTTCCAAAGATTGAATATAAAGGTAACATATATTCCAGATGAGCACCTCATTGATGTATTCATAGGAACATCAAAGGATAATATTCAACATGAGATTCACCTTTGGGAACCCAAATCATTGGAAAATGAGTTTAGGGTGGCGAGAAATGTTGAAAGTAAAAATATGGCTACAACTACTAGAAGGACCACTCCTAACATATATCAAGAGAATAATGTTCCTTCTTCTAAACCACCTCAACAATTGGAG